>PVIY010003633.1:0-13786 GCA_004026745.1 Myrmecophaga tridactyla
TAGAACATTTGCATTAATTCAGAAAAAGAAATAAAAAGACAATAGAAAAAGAAATAAAACGAACACAGGAAAGAAAAAAAAAAGATTATACCTACCATACCCCTTACCCCTCGCTTTCATTGATCACTAGCATTTCAAACTAAATTTATTTTAGCATTTGTTCCCCCTATTATTTATTTTTATTCCATATGTTCTACTCGTCTGTTGACAAAGTAGATAAAAGGAGCATCAGACACAAGGTTTTCACAATCACACAGTCACATTGTGACAGCTGCATCATTATTCAATCATCCTCAAGAAACATGGCTACTAATAATGGGGATTTATTAAGTTACAAATTACAATTTTAAAGCCATGGGAAATGTCTAAATTAAGGCATCCACAAGGGGATACCTTCACTGAAGAAAGACTGATGGCATCCGGAGTTCCTTTGTCACATGGGAAGGCACATGGTGACATCTGCCGGCCCTTCTCTCTAAAATGTCTCTGGGCTTCTCTGGGTCTTTGCTTGTTTCTCCAGGGGCATTTCTGTCTCTGTGTCCTTCACTTGGTTTCACCTCTCTGCTCTCTGCATGTCTCTCTCTGTGTTTTCTGTCTTTTGTTCTCTTCATAGAAGACTCCAATGAAAGGATCAAGACCCATCTTGAATTGCTTGGGTTGCATCTCCATGGAAACAACCAAATCAAAAAAGGTCCCACCCACAATAGGTCTGCACCCACAAAATTGGATTAAAAGGACATGGTCTTAACCAAAGCTATAAGCTGAGCCCCCAGTCTTGGGGTTTGTTCATATGAAATTTAACCCCACAAAGGATAGGTCAAGTCTACTTAAAATTTAGGCCTAAGAGTCACCCCCAAGAGAGCCTCTTTTGTTGCTCACATGTGGCCTCTCTCTCCAGCCAACACAACAAGCAAACTCACCACCCTCCCCCTGTCTACGTGGGACATGACTCCCAGGGGTGTGGACCTTCCTGGCAACGTGGGACAGAAATCCTAAAATGAGCTGAGACTCAGCCACAAGGGATTGAGAAAAACCCTAGAATGAGCTGAAACTCAGCATCAAGGGATTGAGAAAACCTTCTCAACCAAAAGGGGGAAGAGTGAAATGAGACAAAGGGTCAATGGCTGAGAGATTCCAAACAGAGTCAAGAGGTTATCCTGGAGGTTATTCTTACGCCATTAGATGGATATCACCTTATTAGTAAAAATGTAATGGAAAGGCTGGAGGGAACTGCCTGAAAATGTAGAGCTGTGTTCCAGTAGCCATGTTTCTTGAAGATGATTGTATAATGATATAGCTTTCACAATGTGACTGTGTGATTGTGAAAACCTTGTGTCTGATGCTCCTTTTATCTACCTTGTCAATAGACAAATAGAACATATGGAATAAAAATAAATAATAGGGGGAACAAATGTTAAAATAAATTTAGTTTGAAATGCTAGTGATCAATGAAAGGGAGGGATAAAGGGTATAGTATGTATAAAAATTTTTTTCTGTTTTCATTTTATTTCTTTTTCTGAATAGATGCAAATGTTCCAAGAAATGATCATGATGATGAATATGCAACTATGTGATGATATTGTGAGTTACTGATTATATATGTAGAACGGAATGATCAAAATAGGAATGTTTGCGTTTGTTATGTGTTTATTGGTATTTAAAAAAACAAAATTTAAAAATATAGAAAATGAATAAATACTCCCACCACTATAAAAAAAAAAAAAGAACATGGTCTTTTCTGGGGTACATAACTGATTCAAACCAGCATACCACAGTCCAACAATTCCAGCCTTTTCTCCACTTAAGATGCCATGAGCATCTTTGCAGATTGACATATACAGGTCCAACTCATTCCTACTAAAAATTGCACAATAGTCCCATGAAATGTCACAACCATAATGTATAAAAATAGAATATACCCAATTTTTTTTAAAACAGAGAGTCACAATAAATATCCTTTTGTACTGGTGCTTTTGCTTCTGAAGTCTAGGTTTCCCCAAAGGGGGTTACCCAGAATAAGGGTGTGGAACAAGTACTCTGCTAACTCCTACAGTTTCTCAGGGGCAGGACTTCAGGAGCAGCTAAGGTGGGTGGTTCTGGCTCAGAGTGTCTCAGGGATGGCAGTCAATTGTCATCCGGCTGCAGTTGATCCAAAGGTCCGACCGGGGCTGAGGAATCTGCTTCCAACCTCGTCCACGTGGTTGTGGGCCAGCCTCAGTGCCTTGGTGGCTATTGGCTGGAGGCTTCAGTTCGTCATCACCTGGTCTTCTCACCGGGACTACTCACAGCTTGGCGGCTTCCTTTCCCCAGAGGCACCCAGGTGGAAGCCATGGGCCTTTCTATAACTGAATAGCAGAAGTGACGTAGCATCATTTCTACCTTATGCTACTACTGATCACACAGACCCACAGGAGCATGGGCCCATATTCCTCAACATTCTTTTTCTTTAAAGCAAAAAAAAAAAATTCCTATTGCTTTCATCCCCAAATAAGAATATCGTATACGCCAATTTTAGAAAAGTTGGAATACATAGAAAATATAAAGAGGAACAAAAAGCACCCACCCTTTCCCAGTGTGACTGTGTGATTGTGAAAAACTTGTGCCTGATGCTCCTTTTATCCAGGGTATGGACAGATGAGTAAAACATATGGATTTAAAAATAAATAAATAATGGGGGAACAAATGTTAAAATAAATTGAGTAGATTGAAATGCTAGTGATCAATGAAAGGGAGTGATAAGGGGTATAGAAAAAAAATGGGGGAAACAAATGCTAAAATATATTGGGGAGATGGAAATACTAGCAATCAAAGAGAGGGAGGGCTAAGGGGCATGGTATGTATGAGTTTTTTTATTTTAATTTCTTTTTCTGAATTGATGCAAATGTTCTAAGAAATGATCATGGTGATGAATATCAACTATGTGATGATGATATTGTGAATTATTGATTATATACCAAGAATGGAATGATCATATGGTAAGAATGCTTGTGTCTGTATGTTGCTATGTTTAAAAAAATTTTTTTTTTAAATACTGAAGGCAAAAAAAAAAGAATGTTCATGTTTGCATGTTGTTTTGGTCAATTAAAAAAAAAATAAAGAACTTAAACTTGAAAAAATGAAGAAAAGCACCCACCCATAAAGAAAAATTTGGCTGGTGTTTGTCCCTACCTCTACAATTTAGTAGTTTCCTGTGATGGGAGCATCTTTTGTAATTTATGGTGGACCCAGGATGTAGCTGATAGTCTAGGCTAAGGAGAGGACGGGGGGGGGGGAGCCAGCCACACCTGCAGTCCCGGGATGGGGGCAGATGTACCCCAAAGACCAGCCATGTGATGAGAGGGTTGGGGCTTTGAGCCCATGTCAGCCGGACCTCCCCAACCTCTGGAGATGGAGTTTAACCATATGGGTCCTGATTCCATCAGTCATGCCACGTCGTGAAGCGCCATGGACACTCAGACACCTGAAACTCCAGAGAGCATCGTCCTTGGTCACGACAGCACTGAGCCAAGAGGGTGAAGCCTTCAAAATCCATCCAGACATAGAATCTTACATTGGGAGACCCTCCCACACCCTGCCCTGTGTCTCTTCTTTTGGCTTCTTATTTGCACCTTTTACTATCATAAAACTGTCAGCGTAAGAATAGTGCTTTCGGTGAGTTCTGTGAGTTATTCTGGCGAACCCCCAAATTCGTCACCAGTTAATCCAAAGTGCAGGTAGCCCGGAGCATAAGAAAAAAAAAATACAGGTGACCTGAGCCCCCCAAACTCACAACTGGTGTCTGCAGTGCACTCTTGCGGATGGCCCTTCAGCCATGGAGTCTGGCCTCACTCCAGGAAGTGAGGGTCAGAATTGAATTGACTGAGTTCCTGCAGTATTTGCAGTTGGCATCAGAAGCCGCTGGAAGTTGGCAGAAGTATTTAAATGCAAAACCTTAGTACCCATAATCGCACCACCGAAAGATACCTACCATCTACATTTTTACACTTTTCCTTTCCCTCTTTTTTTCCTATGCGTATTGTATTAGGGTGCTTTTGTCAGCAAACAAAACCCACTCTGACTCAAATGAGCTAAAACAGAAGGAAACGTACTAAGGGTCTGGGTAATTTGGAACCAGAGAGGTGGCCAGGTGTTTGGTTTGATGCAGCTTGCTGGCATTCTGAAGGAATGGCTCTCTTCTTTGTCACCCAGAACACTGACTCCATCCCAAGGCTGGTTTCACAAGAGCCCCTATATGAGGCTGCTCATTCACCTCTTAGGGTAGAGGGATGATTGAGGGCTGAGAGTCTCCCCCTTCAGTCTGATTGGAACAACCCAGGCCACACCACACCCTCTCCTGGACTGCTTACTGTCAGTGGGGAGGCCACGGGCCAGGCAGCCAGGGCTGACCTGCAAAGGAGCAGAATTACTATCACTGGCTATGACCAGTCATCCCCAGGCGGGGGTAAGCTTCCCCAGAGTCACACATTCTGGCAGGTTGGAGGAAGAGGAAAAGGAGGCTAGGCAGGCAACCATCTAAATATACAAACATATTTAGATATTTGATATGCTGCTGTGTATACAATTTTGCGTACTGTTCTAGCTTGCTAGCTGCTGGAACGCAATATACCAGAAACAGAATGACTTTTTAAAAGGGGAATTTAATAAATTGTGGTTTACAGTTCTAAGACTGAGCAAATGTCCCAATTAAAACAAGTCTATAGAAATGTCCAATCAAAGGCATCCAGGGAAAGATACCTTGGTTTAAGAAGGCCGATGAAGTTCAGAGTTTCTCTTTCAAGTGGAAAGGCATGTGGCAAACACAGTCAGGGTTTCTCTCTCATATGGAAGGGCACATGGCGAACACGGCATCACCTGCTGGCTTCTTCTCCTGGCTTCCTGTTTCATGAAGCTCTCCGGGAGGCATTTTCCTTCTTCATCTCCAAAGGTCATTGGCTGGTGGACTCGGCTTCTCGTGGCTATGTCGTTCTGCTCTGATCTCTCTGAATCTCTCTCCAAAATGTTTTCTCTTTTATAGGATTCCAGTAAACTAATCAAGACCCACCCAAATGGGTGGAGACATGCCTCCATCTAATCCAGTCTATCGACCACTCTTGATTAAATCATATCTCTGGGGAGGTGATCTGATTACAGTTTCAAACATACAGTACTGAATAGGAATTAGAAGAAACGGCTACCTTTACAAAATGGGATTAGGATTAGGATTAAAACATGGCTTTTCTAGGGTACATACATCATTTCAATCAGCACATATACTTATTGTTTTAACGGAACATGTTATGAACATTTCCTTTGTGGTTTAAAATTTTTCATAAACACACAGTCTTGTAATAGTTCATCAAACAGACATACCATAATTTCTTCTTCTTTCTTTTGTATACTGTATGGTGGGGAATCACATTTCATTCTTTTTCCATGTGAGTCTCCCCTTATTGCAGCACCGTTTGTTGAATTTTTGTTTGTTTGTTTTTTCATTTATTTGTGTGGGAAGTTCATGGACCAGAAATCAAACCCGGGTCTCCCATATGGCAGGTGAGAATTCTACCACTGAACTACCCCTGAACCCCCATAATTTATTCTTTATAATAGTCTTTATTGAGATATAATTCACATACCATACAATTCACCTATTCAAAGTTTTTTGTATATTTGCAAAGTTAGGCAACAACCATCACCACTATCAATTTTAGATTATTTTTATCAACTCAAAAAGAAACGCTGTTCCCATTAGCTGTCACACACTGTTATCCTCCAACCCCCTAAACCCTCGGAAATCATTGATCTACTCTCTATCTCTATAGATTTGTCTATTCTGGACATTCCATATAAATGGAGCCCTACGATACGTAGTTCTTTGTGACTAGCTTCTCTCACTTTGTAGAACATTTTCAAAGTTTCTCCATGTTGCAGCAGGTATTAGTATTTCATTCCTTTTCATTGCTGAAATTATCCCATGGTGTGGCTAGATCACATTTTGTTTATCAAGTCATCAGTTCACTGACGTTTGGGCTGTTCCCACTTTATTGGGCTGTCATGAATAATGCTGCTATGAACATTCATGCACAAGTTTTTGCTTGGATATGTTTTCTTTTCCCTGGGGTATAAACCTAGAAATAGAATTCCTGGGTCATTTAGTAACTATTTTTAACCATTTGTGGAAGTACCGGGCTGTTTTCCAAAGCATTGCACCATTTTACACTGCAGTTTCTTCACACTCTTGCCTATCTCTGCATTGGTATGGAAAATTTGTTACAATTGATGATAACACCTTTTTTGTAAGTCTACTATTTTTTAACAGTAGTTACATTTGTTACAATTGCCTAAAGATTATTAAAGTAGTACTATAACTATAGCCTGTAGTTTATGCAGAGATATTCCCCCCCATATTCCCAACCTATTATTATTTTTTTCATGCATGTCTTTATTTTATTACTCATTTACGCAGACACCGGATAAAGGAAGTGTTAGTCACAAGGTTTTTACAACCACAGGGTCACATGATAAAAGCTATGTAGTTATACAATCATTGTCAAAGATCAAGGCTATCGGATTACAGTTCAACAATTTCAGGTATTTCCTTCTGGCTATTCTAATTCACTAAAAACTAAAAAGAAATATCTGTATGATGGTATCAGTGGTCATAATCATTTGTTAAATCTTAATTGCTCAGTTACACCTCCTCCCTCTCATTAGATGGTTCTCTCAATCTTCAGGGATATCTGGGCAATGATCAGTAAACTTCTTCTTGCTGGAAAGGGGTGTCAATTTTATGGGGTAGAGGAATGAAACTGCATGATGTTCTTGGTGAGACTGGTTCTGGGTTTCAGGGCTTTTCTGGCATAGGAACAATCTGGAGGCCTTACGATTATGAAAAAGTAAACTTACTAAGTAAGACTTTTATAGATTTTTAGATAGAGCCCAGGATATTCTTTCGGGGTTTCAGGAATATTGTTGGTTGGGCTTTGGTATACTGTGGCAATTTGCTTCATTAGAACCACAGCCCCGTGGTTGGTTCCCTGCACCCAAACAGTCTGTGATCCTTATTTTGATGATATTTACAAGGGCAAAAAAATTTTTTTAAATCTCATTCATGCATGCGTTCACCAGGCACAACCGAAAACCTCCCTGACACACTTTGTTTGGCCCCAGGGATGCAGAGATGACTAAAGTTCCATCCTTCCTTGAAGAAGTCAGCCTGGTAAATGTTCTAAGAAATGATCATGATGATGACTATGCAACTATGTGATGATATTGTGAATTACTGATTATATATGTAGAACGGAATGATCAAAATAGGAATGTTTGTGTTTATTTGGTGGGTTTTTTTATTTAAATAAATAAATAAATAAGAAAAAGTCAGCCTGGTGGAAAATGAAAAAATGAAGAAAAGCACCCACCCTTAAAGAAAAATTTGGCTGGTCTTTGTCCCTACCTCTACAATTTAGTAGTTTCCTATGATGGGAGCATCTTTTCCCTGGTGGGAAAAAACAGACTTGCTTGGGGTAATTACAATTTGGAAAGTAGCAGGAATGGTTCAGTCTCGGTCATGCCTACCGCATGCCAGGCACTGTTATAATGAGTTGATGAATCTCAACTCATTTAATGATCATAACAATCCTTGGAGGTGATACTATTATTATCTCCCTCTGCTAAGGGCGAAGGGTATAGAGCTAGTAATGGGCAGAGCAAGGATTTGTACACGGGCTCCTGGAGTTGGAATTCTTAACTGTAATGCTATCCAACCCCTCTACAAACTGTTTCAATAAAACCAGTAAAGTATTACAGCAGGAAATACTGCATTAATAAATACTGTACCATAGTGGGCACAGGGGCCTGCAGAAACAAAGAAGGGGATGCAACCTATTCTTTTGGGTGTGTTGAAGGAGCCATTCCTTAGCTGAGCTTTGAAAAAGAGAACTTACACGAAAGGCATTTCAGGGGTGTGCGAAAGCAGAGAGGCCTGAAGGGGTGAGCAGAGCTCAGCCAGCATCGGTCTGTTCTCCTTAAAATAATAGAGATGAGGGCAGTGCAACGGTGGCTCAGTGGCAGAATTCTCGCCTGCCATGCCAGAGACCCGGGTTCGAATTCCAGTGTCTGCCCATGTAAATAAATAAATAAATTATAGGGATGAGTTTGGCAGTTCCGTAGAAAGTTAAACATAGAATCGCCATATGACCCAGCAATTCCAATCTTAGGTATATATATACTCCAAAGAATTGAAGAAATCGGGGACTCAAGAGATGCTTGTACGCTATAGCGGAATTATTCACAAAGACCAAATGTTGGGAACAATCCAAAAGTCCATCCACTGATGGATGGTTAAAATATGGTATCTATATTCGAGGGACTAGTACTCAGCCATAAAAAAAGGAATCAACTACGGATACATGCTATGATGTCAATGCACCTTGAAATCATGTTGAGTTCAGTAAGCCAGACACAAAAGGATTCATACTAGATGACTCCACTTACATGAACTATCTAGACTAGGCAGCTAGAAAATAGATGGAAGGTTACCAGGGACTGGGGAGAATGGGGAAGGGGAGATATTGCTTAATGGGGACAAAATTCCTGTTCGGGGTGATGAAAAACTTTTGGAAAGAGGTAGTAATGATGGTCTCACAACATTGTGGATGTAATTAATGCCACCAAATTTATTGGGGGGTATATATATAATATATTATATATATTATTTAAAAAATAATAACAAAGATGAAGAGCTCAAGAGAACATTTTTCTTAATAGTTAAACCATCTTGACTAATTTCAATTGCAGCTGAAATCATATTTCTTTACTGAAAAAGAGAAATAATAACATTTCTTCATTTCTAACCCCATCGTTTCTGTGATATTCCCACCCCCTTCAGAGTGACCCACAATGATATAAAACTGCAGTTTGCGAGCCAAAGATCCCCAGGGATTTGGGTCTGAAGGTGATGGAGGATGACCCCCGGAAGAGAGCAAACATGATTCTTGTCTAAACTGGAAGTTTATAAAAATTTTCCATGAGGTGGCAGCAGTTCTTCAAGTAGTCGTGGAAAAGGCTCTTACTTGAAGTTGTATTTATTTATTTGTCCATTAAAGAAATCTCTTTCCATACACTTAATTTCACCTGTCTTTCAGTAAAAGCTAAGATTTAAAAGTATTGAAACTGTTTTCAAGTGACCCTCTGTTTCTCTGCAGTGTTTTCCACCAATAAGTGCAAACTGAGCTTCGGTTTCCTTTCAAGGTCATTTCCAAAGAGTCTAAGGAAAGATATTCAATTCAGTTCCCACCACAGCGACTGGAAAGCAATCTTTTATTTGAGTCACTGCCAAAGTGAAGCTAGCAGCAAACGATTTGGGCATCTGGAAGTGTTTCATGCTTCAAGGCCAATTGAGTTTGTCCCAAACTTCCCCACTCTCGGGCTGCCCTGTTAATTTGTATTTTCTCAGAGATTTCCATTCATCTCAGTTTACACTGTGAGTAAGAAAAAGATAAGAAAATCACGCTAACTCGATTGCAGCAGAGAACAAAATGCAGAAGGGATGGTCATCGCAGAAGATAAACGATTCAGGCCCTGAGCAGAAAGCCTGGGCTCAGCCCTGGCTCCACCTCGTGTCCCCTGGCACCTCACCTGATCTCTCTGAGCCAGTTTTTTTTTTCCAACCACAAACACAGTGACAATACCTGTTCACAGGACTGAGGAGTACAGCCAGGAGAATATCAGCACAAATGCTTTAAATACTCTTAAGCGTAGCACAAAGGCAAGTTGCGGTTATATCAGATATTGACCAGGTCACCAAAGTGTTTTTACCCTTTTTATTTATTTTACTTTTCTTGTCCCCCACCCAAGAGAGGCAAAGGAAGTAATTATCAACGTCATCATCCTCTTCTCCATCAGTTGACTGGCTCCATCCCTGGCTGCACTTCAGAATCGCCGGGGAAGCCTGGCCCCCACCCCAGAGAAATTGCGAAGGATGTTCTGGGTTGAAGCAGAGACTCCAGGAAGTTTCTGAAGTCGTGGCGGGGACTCTGCCATATGTGGTTACACAGATCCGTTGCTAGGTGTTCTGCGAGGGCATTGCCAGTGCAGACACCAAAGCTTTGGCGTAAAGGAATAAGATAAACAGCTGCCTCTGATGTTTCCTACCAGCCAGGTCCCCGGGCCTTGCTGCTTGCTTGGTCTCACTGAGTTATATGGGCATACTTTCACCCTGGTAGCAGCATTTTAACAAGCATCTTTACACGGTTGTTCAATATTGAAAGTGGATTTCCTTGGCCCATAATTTGAGAAAGCTTTAATTTAATACGATCCTAAGGACATTCCTGATACTAGGTGCCACTCAAATGCCTTATAGCAGCACCCTCCTCTCTTCCCTCTTCTGTGTCTCCGCCTCCTATTCCCCAAAACGAAGCTTAAATTCAGAGGTTTTTTTTAAAAAGTAGTTTAAGTATTCTATTTGTTGCAACCAAGCTTATTAAGCCTATATAACGAAACTATTTAGCAGGTTTTGGTTCGTTTTAAGACAAAGGCACTAATTAATAAGGAATTATCAAACTTTGACTTTTTCAGAAAATTTCTCCAGGCTAGCTAAGCAAAAATAATTTTCTCTGATACTAACCTTTTCTGGAATGTACTGGCATACAGTTGAATTCGAACTCATAATTTTTCAAAATAAGCCCTAATGAAAAAAATATACATATTCTGTAATAAAACAAAAACAACTTTTATACAACTTCCCTTTCCAGGAATAACAACAAATGAAACAAGGCCTTGCTGTACAACATGACTCTGACAAGCGTTAGTAAAAAATAAATGTGCCCTAAACTTCTCCTTCTCAAAATAGAGGCAGCATTCTCTATCCAAGAGGAAGGGCAGCCCACGATGGCCATTCCCGGCCAAAACCAAAACCTGGGGTCCAGGTGGTTCCCTCATAGGACCAGATAAAGGCCACACGGGTCCGTCTTGGCTCGCTGCGAGGCCACACTGCCGATGTGCAAGGCTTTTGTTGGGGTGACATCTGTGCTCCATCCTAATTTAGAATTCACAGTCTGGGCCTGGACAGTCCTTCAGTCCGCTGGCCCGCCTTACCAGGACACAAATCTTCACGATCTTATCTAAGCCAGACAATGTGTGGGAATCAAACCCGGGTATCCCGCATGGAAGGCGAGCATTCCACTGCTGAACCATCTGAGCCTTACAAATGAGGACGTCAAGCCAAATGGTGCACAGACTCACGTGCACACACACTCCTTACAGAGGAGAGCTTGGGGCAACCATGGGGAGCCGCTGAAGACCCGTTTTGCAAAATGGCTGCTCCTGGTGTGTTTCATTTAGATGAGCAGAAAAGATGGTCTTTCAAGTTGTACGAGACTGGGCCTGCAGAGAGCCTTGAGGGTTGCTCGGGATGTAAAGTGGAGCCAGTTGCACAAGGGCACAGCAGCCCTCTCCGAGATCAAACCCAGCGCCCAGGTGTGGGAAGAAGCCTTCCGGCTCAGAGCTCTGGCCTGGGAATTTCACAAAAGACTCTTCTGGTTCTGCAGGTTTGGCTTTGAGGATCTGTTCCTATGCCTCGACCAATGTTATCTGCGTCTCCCGTGCCAAGTTGGCACCCGGTCAAGGTAATTTGGTGCCACATCCACCTGAGAGCAGGTGCCCTGAGGACTGCGACGTGAGCCAATTAGGAACAACTTAGGTCTCCACCCTGAAAACCACAGCTTATTTTACAAGGCGTTCTGGAAACTTTGCTCCGGGGTGGAAAGTACTGCTCTGGGCCCTGCTGGTGGCAGGGCCAGAATGGGGCTTCCTGGCTGTGCTGTGCAATTAATCTGGGTAGTTCAACGCTCCTTTTTTATACACAGAAGGCTTGTAATTAATCGGCCACTTGTGTGGGGGGCTGGGTGTGTGCAAACAGGCTGCCACATTGCAGCCTGGGAAATGCCTCCTCCTGGGGCCCACTCGGACCGCCACTCCTTAACCTAGGGCTGGCTGCTGCACTGGGGCCTGCTGGGAACTGCCTCTTAATGGTTCGGTACCACTCCCAGCCAGGTCCTTGTTCCCCAGGAGAACCCAGACTTCCCGGCCTGCACCCTGCCCTCCGGCTTCTGAGAACAAATTGCTACTCCTGCCCGGATGCTTTTTTTTTTTTTCTCTCCTGGTACGTGGTCTGGGATTCGAACCCGGGTCGCCCACATGGAAGGCAAGCATTCTACCACTGAACCACCCGTGCACCCATGCTGGGATATTTTAACACAGGACTTCTGGGGAGCTGTAGGGACCATTAGCGTTCTGTGAGCCTCACATGTGTGCAGAGGGGGATATCCTGTGGCCATGGTGGTTTGGACAGGGCTGGGGCACATATGTGGGTGCCTGGAAAAGCAGTGTGGGAAACCCTTCTCATACCTCCTCCCCTCTTCCAGAGAATTCCTGCGCGGGCTCCCACAGCCCCAGTGCCTGGAGGAGAGTGGAATGCCTGCTTCCTCTCTGCTCTCTCTCCCTCCCTGCCCCCTTGGAAAATAGTTCAGCAGTTCCTTAAATGTTAAATGTAAATTTACCCCAAGACCAGACCCAGAAGAAGTGAAAATACGTGCCCATGCAGTGACTTATATAAGCACGTTCATGGCAGCTTTGTCCCTACAACCCTGTGAGCGATTTCAATGTCCATCATGGAAGAACAAATTGTGGTGCATCCCTGCAAAGAATGCCACTCAGCAATAAAAAGACTGGACCGCAAACCCATGAGACAATGTTAATTAATCTCCAAAACATTAGCCTGAGCGAAAGAAGCCTTACACACACACGCACAAACAAACAAACAAACTATATACTGATGATTCCATTATATGAAATTCTAGAACAAGCAAACTAGTGACAAAAGCAGATCAGTGATTGCCAGGGGCTGCTGGGGAGGAGGGGAGGGTTCAGCTGCTAAAGGGGCACAAGGGAACTTGTTAGAGTGACGGAAACGTTCTCCGGCTTGATTGTACTGGGGGTTACATGGGTGAATACATTTGTCAAAACTCACTGAATTATACCCGCAAAAATGAGTGCGTTTTATTGTAATGTAAATAAAACACTTGAATAAAGTTGTTTAAAGAAACAAGCAAATACTTAGTCCGGCTTCCCTGAGTGGGTGGCGCAGTTTCGCCTAGAAATGGGTGCTGGAATGACAGGCATCCGACTAATGTGCCCAGCACAAACCGCTTGGCTGGCACAGAAGGCCCATTGTGACCTGACCACTGACTGTCTCTGCAGACTGAGTGGCAGGCTGCTCCCAACCCCAGTTTGGACGAACTGTGCACCTCCCCCTGCAGGCCCTCCCCCTGCAGGCCAGGGGCCTTTGTGGACCCGTCTGTGTCTTTGCTTTCAATACCCTACTCCCCGCCCCCCACCCCACTTCTTAGCTGGGAAAGTTCCACGTATCCTTCAAGACTGACTCAAGTGTCCACCTCCCCCGCCTCCCCTGGGCTCTCATTACAGTTGCTCTGGTCCTACTCGATCATAACCGGTTTGCAGCAACTCCCAGAGGTCAAGGACTGGGGCCTGTTATCTCTGCAGCCCCTAAAGCACCTGGCACAGTCCCCAGCACAGGCCTTGAAGGCCGAGGCAATGCGGTGGGCCCTTTACACACATCAACTCAGCAACTTCTCCCAGCCTCCATTAGAAATAGAGATTCTTTTCTGCAATTTGCAGAGGAGGTAAATGGAGACCAGAGGGCTTAGGCAGCAGTACTCAAGGTCTGGAAGGCAGCATGTGGCTGAGCCCAGCCTATGGGGCGCTTCAAAGCTGCTTCACTTACTCCTGTGAC
>PVIY010003633.1:13886-69283 GCA_004026745.1 Myrmecophaga tridactyla
CACACCCCTGACCCCCGGAGGACTGTATCCGTGGAACCCCAGCACAGCCCATCTCAAAGGCCACCGGTTCTTGATTTAAGGGATTGGTGTGGCCAAGGAATTTATAGTCCTTTGGTGGGCTTAGAGTCACAGCTGGTTGACTTATTAACCAGGTTTATGGTGGTACTGCTTGCATTTTTGCTTGGACTTGAGCTTGGCATATGGTTGCTAGACACACAAGGAAGGAAATGCGAGTTTCCTTGTCAGTTTTTAAATGTTATGGTTCTGCTTTTGCCGGGTGCCTGGAGCAGTACCTGGGACCTAGTCAGCATTCAGCTATTTGTTGCAAATAAATTTTTGCCTGTTTTATTTTCTGAAACTTAACTTTGAGAAAATTAACTTTCCTAGTCAGATTTTTTTAAAAAATCTTTAATTTCCTGTGTCTGTTATAGGCCAGGAGATATCTCACAGGTAACTTCAATTTACCTGGAATCAAAGGATAATCTTTTATCTAGGGGCCAAGTGTTCACTGTTCTCTTGTCTTTTTCAATTCATTGATAGGAAATTGAGCTATATAATTCTATTTCCCCTGGTACCGCCCAGAACAATGCAATTTAGAAATTAGCATATATATATATATTTTTTTTTTCATTTGGAGCAATGAAAATGTGCTAAAATTGATTGTGGTGATGAAAGCACAACTCTGTGATTACACAAAGAGCCACTGATTGTACATGTTGTATGGATCGCATGGTGTGTGAATAAAACTGCTTAAAAAAAAAAAAACGACTGCAGAATAAGGCAAAGACAAAAGGAAGGTTTCAGGTAGGTTCTCTGATGAAATAATGTAAGAAATGAAAACCATGATTCTATATAAGCATTTGATAGTTATGATAAAAACTAGAAGGTCATTCAAGGAAAACTCAAAAGTTAAAAAAAAAGCATTACCATGGACTTTAATTAATATTATAATAATAAAAATGTGCAATCATCATTGTAACAAATGTTCCATGCCAATGCAGATGTTGGCTGTGAGTAGTATATGGGACTCCTGTATTATATGCATGATTGTTCTGTAAACCTACAACTTTTCTAAATAAAAAAAAAAGAAAAATCAACTGACCAGTAAATATATATATATCAGACAAGGAAAACAAGTTTTAACAAGATTCCCGCATTCAGACACCTTCTCTTCTCCCATCCCCTGCTGCAAATAGCATTCTAAGTCTGGGAAACATATCCTCAAAGTTACATTCCTTCTTTATCGGTATGGAGGAGCCAACCCATTTGCTTCTTTAATATTTGCTTCTTGTAAATAACTCTTTCTTAGAATAGGTAAGTCACTCAGTGTGGTAGTTAGGTTCACCTGTCAACTTGGCCAGGTGAAGGTGCCTAGTTCTATTGCTGTGGACATGAGCCAATGGTACATGAACCTCATCTGTTGCTGATTACACCTGTAGTCGGCTAAGAGGCGTGCCTGCTGCAGTGAATGATGTTGGATTTAATTGGCTGGTGCTTAAATGAGAGAGCTCAACCTAGCACAGCCCAAGCAGCTCAGCCTACCTCATCTCAGCACTCGCAGCTCAGCCCAGGCCTTTGGAGGTGCAGAAAGAAATCACCCCAGGGAAAGTTGTCGGAACCCAGAGGCCTGGAGAGAAGGCCAGCAGAGATCACCCTGTGCCTTCCCATGTAAGAAAGAACCTCAGATGAGAGTTAGCTGCCTTTCCTCTGAAGAACTAATGAAATAAGTCCCCTTTTATTAAAAGCCAATCCGCCTCTGGTGTGTTGCATTCTGGCAGCTAGCAAACTAGAACACTCAGTATCTATATTTTACTTCAGGTTTTTATAGATTTCCTCAAACTATAATGAAACCAAATTATTGCTATATAACATGGCTGAATCATACACATAATGTTATGTGAGAGGGGGAAAAAAGATGTAAAAGAATACACACCATGTTCCATTTACACAAAGTTCAAAAATAGGTAAAATAAATCCATGGTGAAGGAGGCCCAGGGAGTTGTTACTTTGGGAATCAACCTCCACTTGGGACATTCTTTTGCAGTAAAACCCGCTGGGTATTTGTGTTCCACCTTTACAATTTTTGTGACATCTGGGTACCACTTGCAGCACTTGTAAAGTTTTCTTTCAAATGATTTACCTTTTCTTTTTTTAATTTAAGCACATTTATATATTTATTTAATAAGGAAACTCTGAGTCATTACCTCAAAAGGAAAAATCAGTATCATTGCCATAAACAGAAGACAACTATAAACATATAGCTACGGCATAAACAAGATTAAATTCGTCATAGAAACTGTGGCCTACATAAACTGTAAACTCAAGGTTGACCTTTTCTGATCTCAGCTTAGAAAGGGGAGTTTAGCAAGCACTAGGGAGGAGTTAAAAACACTGATAGGGACTTCCAGTTTCCTCATGATGGAATAGCAGGAATTGCTCTTATCGCACCACCCTGAACAACCAGACAGACTGTAGATAAGAAACAACTTTTTCATATATTGAATGACAAGGCAGGACTGTGACCCCTGAGGGAATGGAAACAAATGGAGTGAGTCCTATGATTTCCCAACCAGACCTTCTGGCAACCGCGGTCTTGTTGAGTTGAAGAGATAATAGAGATTGGAGTTCACAGAGATGGAGGGATCTGGAAAATTGCAAGGCAGAGTTTAGGAAAAGACGTAGCTATGTAGCAGAAAAGCTCCAGAAATCTGCATAGGCGTACCCTTGAATCTGGTTGAATACTGAGAAGCACTGGTGGAGGGCAAAGCTCCGCGAGTCTGGGCAAAGAATGACCTGAGAGCTGGGAGCTGGAAAATTCCCAGAGCTCACTAGTCGCGAGGGAAGTTAGAGTTCTGACCATCCTGAGTAGAGAATCTTTATTGGTCCCTTGGGCAATCAGTAGTTCACACTTTAGTAATAGAGATAAATTATCCCTAGTGCAAAGGCTCCTCTAAGGAGGAGGCTTACAGATAAGCCTTGAAAGGATCAAACTGATCCACAAGTAACTTAAGGGACCATCAGAACAAAGTCCAGCATTCTTTAATGGAAGACAACAAAATCCACTCAACAAGACATTCACAGAATCGAGCATCTGATTCCTAGACATACCCAGAAGCAGAAAAATCTGACCCATTCCCATCCCAAGAGGGAGAGAGCCCAAAATCACAAATGCAATCAGCAAAATAAAGTGAAATGTGATGGTTAGGTTCTGGTGTCAACTTGGCCAAGTAATTATGCCCAGTTGTCTGGTCAGGCAAGCACTGGCCTGACTGTTGCTGCAAAAATATTTCGTGGCTAGTTGATAAACCAGGAAGGCTGCTGTATTAAATCTCATCTGCGATCAACTGAGGGCCCCCAACCCCATGAGATAATCCAACCAGCTGAAGTCTTTTAAGGAAGAAAAGAGACTCTTTCACTGCTTCTTCAGGCACTGAGCCTCTTGTGGAATTCCTCCAGACCCTTCACCAGAGACTCCAGCGTCACAGCCTGTCCTACGGATTTTGAGCTCTTCCATTCCAGTGGTTGCATGAGACATCTTTATAAATCTCATATTTACAGATCTCTCCTGTTGGTTCTGTTTCTCTAGAGAACCCTGACTAACACAGGAAACAACAATTAAAAAAAAAAACAAATAAAGAAAGAAGGAAGGTGAAAGTCTAAATTTAACAAAATATGTACATACAACATCTATATATTGAAGACTTCAAAACTGCTCAGAAAAAAAATATGCCCAGAAACACTGAAGAAGACCTACATAAATAGAAATGTATACCACATTCATAGATTGGAAGACTCAGTATTGTTCAAATGATAATTCTCCCCCAAACTGACCAAGAATCGTGGTAATACTATTTGAAATTCTGGCAGGCAGGCTTCTAAAATTTATATTGAAGTGCAAAGGAGCAAGAGTAGTCAAAGCCGGTTTGAAAAAGAACAATGTTGGGGGACTCATTCTACTTGATTTCAAAACTCACTATAAAGTTATAGTTGTATTGTACTAGCATGAGCATAGACGTAGTTACTGACAAGCAGAGAGTCTAGAAATAGACCTCACATAGACGTATGAACAATTGATTTTTTTTATTCTAGTTAACCAGTTTTTTCTTTTTTTATTAATTAAAAAAATTAACAACAAACAAAACATTAAGATATCATTCTAGGGAGGGCCACGGTGGCTCAGCAGGTAAGAATGCTTGCCTGCCATGCCCGAGGACCCAGGTTCGATTCCCGGTGCCTGCCCATGTTAAAAAAAAAAGATACCATTCCATTCTACATATACAATCAGTAATTCTTAATATCATCACATAGTTGCATAGTCATAATTTCTTAGAACACTTGCATCGATTTAGAAAAAGAAATAAAATGACAACAGAAAAAGAAATAAAACGATAACAGAGAAAAAAAAGATTATACATACCATACCCCTTACCCCTCGCTTTCATTTACCACTAGCATTTCAAATTAAATTTATTTTAACATTTGTTCCCCCTATTATTTATTTTTATTCCATATTGAACAATTGATTTTTGACAAAAGTACCAAATAATTCAATGGGAAAAAAGAGAGTCTTTTCAACCCATGGTGTGGGAAAAAATGAATATTCTTATGGGAAAAAAACCTCAAACCTTATTGTCACAGAATATGCAAAAATTCACCTGACATGAATCACAGACCTGATAATTATAAGAGCTAAAATTGCAAAAATTTTAGAAGAAAACAAAGCAGAAACTCCTCGGAATTCTTAGCTAAGATACAAAAACATAGATTATATTAAAAGTAATTGATAAATGTTCTGAAAAATGATCATGGTGACAATATACTACTATTTGATGATACTGTGAGCCACTGACTGTACATCATACACGGAATGTTTGTATGTTAAGAATGTTCATGTTTGTATGTTGTTTTGGTTTGATAATGCAAAATAAATTAAATTTAAAAATTTAATTACTTCATACTTCATCAAAATAAAAAACTTCTGCTCTTCAAAAAACACTATTAAGAAAATAAAAAGGCAAGCCACAGACTGGAAGAAAATATTTAAAAAATTGTTTTATTGTACCTTATAAAGTTACTTACCCCAAAACCTAGCAATACCATTTCTGGGAATTTATCCAAGAAAAATGAAAATATGTACAAAATATATACGCCTGATAAAGGACATGTATCCATAATACATAAAAAAGTTTTACAATCAATAATAAGACAAACAGCCAATTAAAAATGGACAAACTACTTGAAAAAATCTTCAAAGGACATATATGAATGTCCAATAGGCCCATAAAAAATGTTCAACATCATTAGTCAAAGAGAAACACACATGAAAGCAACAGTGAGATATATTACAGACTCATCAGAATGGTTAAAATAAATAAAACTGGCAATATCTAGTGTTGACAAGAATATGGAATGACAGAAACCCTCAAAGGCTGCTGGTGGGGACACAAAAGGGTACAGCTTCTTTAGAAAAACAGTTTGTCCTACTCCTAGGTACTTATCCAAGTGAAATAAATACGTATATCCACACAAAAATCTGTACTTGAATGCTTGTAGTGGCTTTATTCACAATCTCCAAAATCAGGAAACAAGCCAAATATCCTTGAATTGAATGGATATACAAGCTGCAGTGTATTCATACAATGGAATATTACACAGCAATATAAGGGAACAGAACTAATGACACATGCCACAGCACTGATAAATCTCAACTGGATTGTGCTAAGTGAAGGAAGACAGAATTAAAAGGCTACTTACTGTGCGATTCCATTCATATAACAGTCTGGAAAAGGAAATAGTATATATAGAAGTTACTGGGTAACAGATCAGTGGTTGCCAGGGGCTGGTGGGTGGACAATAGGGGTGACTAAGTGGAACCAGGGAATTTCTTGGAGGGATGGGACTATTCTAAATTTGTATTGTGGTGGTAGTGACACATGCCTGTATGTGTTTGTCAAAACTCATAGAAATGTACACTAAAAAGAATGAATTTTACTGTATAGGAATTATACCTTAATAAACCTGACTAAAAAAACAAACATGCCTTAGGAGAATTTAAAATGGTGCAATCATTTCAGAAAACAGTTCAATTGTTTCTTATAAAGTTACTTACCCTAAAACCCTAGCAGTGCCATTTCTGCGTATTTAAGAAAAATGAAAATATGTACAAAAGTTTTCATAGCAGCTTTCTTTAAAAAACACTGGACAGGGAGGTGCAATGGTGGCTCAGTGGCAGAATTCTTGCCTGGCATGCCGGAGACCCAGGTTCGATTCCTGGTGCCTGCCCATGCAAAAAAACCAACCAAAACAAACACTGGACATTATTTCCATATGTCCACCACAGGTAAAGAGATAAACAAGGGGTGGCATAGCCATGCAATAGAATACTACTCAGCAATAAAAATAAACTATAATTATAGGCAAATGAATGAATTTGAAAAAGTGTGCTAAATGAAAGATACCAAAGACTACATATTATATGATTTCATTTATACGAAACTCTGGGTGAGACTATTTTAATCTACAGCTGCCCAGGGCTTGGAATAAATTGTGGGTTTTGACTGGGAAAGGGCAAGAGGCAGCTTTCCGGGGTGCTACAAATATCTTGTATTTTGATATTGGTGGAGGTTATATTTAACTCAGTCACATATTGTATTGATTCAAAACTCATAGAATTGTACACTTAAAATGGTACAGTGAAATTAAAAAAACAAAAAGCCATACCAAAGGAAGACCTCTTAGGCTAGTTAGAAATTAAAAGAGAAATCTTTTTTTTTCTTTTTTCTATTATCTTTTTTATTGGTATAAAATATATACTGTAAGATGTATAAATCTGAGAGCTTCCGGGCATAATCACATTTGCATCATTATGTTACGTACATAATCACACCCAGATCTAGATATAGATCATTGCCATTATCCCAGAACATTCTCCCACGTCCCTTTCCAGGTACTATTCCTGCCCAAGAGGGACAACTATTCTGACTTCTATCATCACTGATTAGTTTTGTTTCCTTTTGAACCTCATGAACGGGATTATGCATTATGGATACTCTGGTTTCTTTGAGACAGTCCTGCTTGTTAACGTCTTGCTTTTAAGCATTATCTATTCATTTTCCATTCTAGAATATAAGGATTTAGCTCTCTCGTTCTTAAAAAGAGAATCTTGAAGGGATGATGGGAGTTGGGCACTGAGCCTTGCTGCCTGGCCTCAAGCTTCTCAGAGGGTCAGGATGAAGGGCAACTCGTGCTAACAGTGTTAGCTCCCCCAGACTGAACTGAAAACCAGAATACCTGGGCACAATTTACAGGGAGAAACAGAATTGTCTGATAGAGCAAACAGACCGCCTGCTCTAAGCCGTTTAGGTTCTCTCTGTCCGCCGACTGTATGGTTTTCCTGCTGCTCTGCAGCTGCCAACGGGATTGCATGAGGATGGGGGCCGTCCTGGCCCCTTTTCCTGCCCCCCTGGCCGGGTCCCGACGCACCCTACAGAGCGCTCCCGCGCCCCAAGTGCTTCTGGGATTGGCAAGGGCCGCTCGCAACCCGCGCGCCCGCGGCACCGAGGAGGCAGGTGACTCGGCGATGGGCGCCTGCGGGGCAGACACGACCCGAGACACAGGACGGAGGAGGACTTCCGCCGCCCACTGGACACCGATGCCCGGGGCTGCAAGGGAAGTGACGAACCAGGGGCGTTTGTGCGGCGCCCGGAGCGCCGACTCCAGCCCGGGCGGAGCAAAGTTCTGCGCGGCCACCCGGCTCCGAGAAGGGCGGCGCGAAGCCTGCCCCGCCGACGGGAGCGCGCGGGCGGGAGCGCGCGGGAGCCCCATGCGCGGGACCCAAGCCCACCTGGCGCACCTGGCCCACCTGGCCGGCCCGCGGGATCCGGCTGGGGAAGCTTTAAGTGTCCCGGCAAACGGAAGCCAGATCCGCTGTAAAGAAAAAGATCGATAAATTTGACTACGGAAAAATGAAACTGCCGAATAACAAGAAAAAAGATGCCAGATAAGGTGAAAAGACAAACCGGGGAAGTACTTGTACCACACAAAAGGCAAAGTTCATTTATAAAGTGCTCATCCAAGAGACTGAGGGAAAATAAAACAAAGGAATTAACTGTGAAAATGCAAAAGACATGGATGTTGTTTGCAGAACTGAAATGCAAATGGCTAATAAAAATATGAAAAGATGCCGGACTTCACACAATGTGTACACTGGAGCCTCGCTAAAAAGTTATTTTTTTCATCAGAAAAGGGCAGCTGTGGAGGAAATGGGCATTTCCAAACCTTGTTGATCCATATGATAGTATGCAGTCTATCTAGAAGGCAAATTGGCATTTCCAAACCTTGTTGATCCATATGTATATTATGCACCTATCTAGAAGGCAAATTGGCTATGTGTGTTAAAATTTTAGTTGCACAGGTTCTTTGATATAATTTTGCTGCTAAGAATTGTTTCAAAGAAACACAAGAGCATGCCAAGCCACATAATGTAGCACAAAACAGGAATCAACCTAAATGTCCATCATCAGGGGACTGGTTCGAATATGCATTAGTACGCATCATTTCAATGCATTTTGAAGGGGTTATAGGCATCAGTATATGTTTTTTACTCGGGTTAGGATAGTTTTGATGAGAGGGACTAGAAGGCTGAAAGACTTTCATTGAATCCCTGCTTTTTAGCACATTCATGCCATTTTCTTTTAAAATTTTCATCCATCCTTTAATATTACAATACCTCCTCCATGCAAACTTTTGCTTCATCTGCAACCTGTAACATCTTAGGGCATTTGCATGAGTGTACTGTGTGATCATATGCATGCGTCTGGATGAGATGACTATGGTTTCCAAATAGCTGCAGTTTAGAATTCAGATTTTGGAGACAGAAAGGTTTAGATAAGAATCTAGGTTTTGCAATCTGGGTATCCTTAGCCAAGTAAGGTGACCTTTTCAAGCATTTTTTTAAAATGTAAAACAGGGAGGTGCTGAGCACCTACCACAGGGGGTGGTTGTGGGCCTGCAATGAGATAATGCATTAAGTATTGAAAACAGCATGTGATCCAGAAGGAATGCCCAACAAATGTTAGCCATTATTACCCATTTCTGGAGGATAAAGATGGTCTTTTCAGGCTTTCTAAAATGTAGTTGGTACTCAGAGTCTTTCCTTTTGCTCACTGGGGCCTCCCCTCCCCATCCTTGTTTATTATAATAAATACAAGGTGTTGAAAGGATTTAAAAGGTTGCTATGAGTCACTAGAAGAAGAAGAAGAAAGGTTCGTACATGCAAAGATAAAGAATCAAGAAACCGGACATTAAGTCAATACTGGAAACAAGAAAAAGAAGGAATGTGGTATTTGTTTTCAGCATTGTTAGGTTTCCTTCACTTGAATTTATAAACAAAATATGCAAGGCTATAAGTTTTGCATTTTATTTGGAAATATATCTTTCCTTGATTGAATTTTTCAAATCTAAGAACAGGGAAATTTCCATTCAAACGCTTCTGAATATAATATTCTTGACACCGATATTTATCTTTTTTTTTTAATGTGGTAAAATATACATATATATGGCAGTGCGATGGTGGCTCAGTGGCAGAATTCCTCTTGCCATGCCAGAGACCTGGATTTGATTCCTCCTGGGCCTGCCGGTGCAAAAAAAAAAAAAAAAAAAAATATATATATATATATATATATATATATATTTGTTGTTGTTTCATATGTATATAACAAAAAAGTGTACAATTTCATGGCATTTAATTGCATTCATAATGTTGTTCAACCATCATTATTATCTATTTCCAAAACCCTTTCATCACTCCAAACAGAAACTCTGTACCAATTAGTAATAACTCCTATTGTCTCTTTCTGTCAGCCCACCAAAACCTCTAATCTACTTTTGGGAATTTACCTATTCTAGATATTTCATTGGAATCATCCAATATTTGTCTACAAGCATCTGGCTTATTTCACGCAATGTGATGTCTTCAAGATTCATCCATGTTACAGCATGTATCAGAACTTCATTCCTTTTTATTGTCGAATAACATTACATTACACGGTCATTCCACAGTTTTCCATTCATCACTTGATGGACACTTAGGTTGCTTCCATCTTTTGGTTATTGTGAGTAATGCTGCTATGAATATTGATGTACAGATATCTGCTCAAATCTCTGTTTTCAGTTATTTTGGGAATATACCTAGAAGTGGAATAGTCAGATCATATGATAATTCTATGTTCAACTTTCTGAGGAACCGCCATACTGTTTTCCACAGTGGTTGCACAATTTCATATTCCCACCAGCTATGTATGAGGATTCCAACTTCTCCATATCCTTGCCAAAGCTTATTTTGTTTCTTTTTAGATCATAGCTATCCCAGTGGGTGTGAGGTGGTGGTTTTGATTTGCATTTCCCTAAGGACTAATGATGCTGAGCATCTTTTCATTCATTTATTGGTCAGTTGTATAACTATAGAGATAAATACTGAGCAGCTGTGGAAAGTATATATGTATCCTTAGGTGTGCTGCTTGTTACCATTGGTTGCATGTCCTGATCAGTTAGGTATGATAGTAAGTCTACCTTTATCAATGATAACTGTTAGTCTCAGTAAATACATTTTCACAAATCTTACTATAAAAAGTATTTTAAAATTGGGCAATATATTTATTAAGTTAGGAAACAAACATGGAAATTTTGTTTATAAATATTTTTAAATGTTATGAAAGTTAAATAATATCATGTAATATTTATATAACACTTAACAGTTTAGCTGCATAACACCTGATTCTCCCCCAAACCCTGAAGTAGGTAGAGAAAATACTATAAAGATTTCACTTTTGAAGGATTCTTAAAATCACATAAAAATTACAGCCATATTCATATAATATCAGATAATATCATCAAATCCTGTTAACCCAACAGATAAAACTGGTTAATCTAGTGTTACATGAATATAAGGTTTGCTGGATAGAGCAGATGCTTACACAAAGAGGCAGAGCAAGAGCTGGAAGTTCTATTTAGATCATGTCTAAATTATTAATTATTATGAATAAATTATACCTGGGATTTAGTTTTTTTTTTCCTCATTGGAAGAGTTCTGAGGACTGTGCATACACGCTTTCTATCTAAGGTACACATGAAAAGTATCTGAACAAAAAAACTGTTCTAAAGAGTAAAATTTTTAAAAAGTATTCTTAGGGGCTACTTTATAGTGTAGTCACCTGTCTGTTGACCCGTAAAAATGTCATGGTGGCCTGCCCAAGTAAGTGAGACTTGTTTGGGCAAATTCTGACAAAAGGGGCAATGGAATCATCCGGAACCAGCTCTAAAGGCTCAAACTGTTATCTTACAAAAGGCACATATTTTACATCCCTTTCTCTAAATGTATACTGTGAAGAAAAACCAAAAAAACACACCCAGATGATACTGGGCCTGCATCCAGCAGAGTTAAAGGGAAAAGACCTCTGTTTAGCATTCATCAAAAGACTGGATGTGTTGTAAAAAATAGACATGTCCAGAAAATCTCAATTTTTGCAAGAATTATTATGGTTTTGTGTTTCTAAATTAAGTCACAAAAAGATTATTCAGTTTAGATTCAAAAGTTCATCTTCAAAAGCGCCTCTTTAAAAGTGTCACTATATGACATTAATATGGTTCTAGACTTTGTGTAACTTACACAAAAGTGGTATAAGTGGTGCCAGCAAGAGTGGGAAGGGATTCCTGTCCCTGGGTCCCATGATAATGGAGAAGGTAGATTCATGACACCAAGTATTAAAAACTCAAAGAGAGGATGGGCCATGATGGTTCAGCAGGCAGAGTTCTTGCCTGCCATGCCGGAGAACCAGGTTCGATTCTCAGTGCCTGCCCTTGCAAAACAAAAACAAAAACAAAACACTCAAGGAGAATGGGATTATTTTCCAGGACAGGTGAAGATATTTAAACATTGCCATATTTTGCTATTTCCAGGCTTTGTCTTTGTGAAGATGCATTCTTTGTGAAGTTGGTGGGAGAACTCACACTTGGTCCAGACCCATCTCTAGCCTGGCCAAGGCTTGTTTGGCTTGGCTTTGTCTACCACTATATACAGTAAAATAGAGGTGCCACATCATATGGACACACCCACAGAACCACTACATTGAGAAAAACTGTGAGAAATAAAATAATATGGATGATTCTGTTACCCATTGCACTGGGTGAGCTTAAATCTTGAGTATGAGCCCAAGTTGTGAATCTCTTCTTAGGGTGGGATGGGTGTGTCTCTCTTGGTAGATGCAGCTTGTTGTGTCAAGTGTGATTCCTGTGTTTAAAGGCAGGTATTTCCCATATTACACCATACATAAATTCTAATCAATGATTTCTCTTCCTCTTGCTTAACCCAAAAAACAGCAATTTGATCCATTGTTGGGGAAAAAAAACCCCCAAAAACAAAGATAAAGCCCGGTTGTGCAAACAGAAGGTATCTGAAGTGGTTTTAACTATGGCTACAATTAATGCAGCTTCTGTGCCACTGAGATGAGGGAGAGGTTGGCAAGGAAAAGTAACACGTATGTCAATAACTGTCCAGGTGGTGAGTCAGGACTTCAGTGATCTCTATGACTCTAAGCCATGGATTTGTCGGTTACACCCATCATTGGCAGGTAACTAGAGAAAAGGGTTAGTCTCCATACACAGCTCAAACCATACAGGGTGCCACACTGTCTCAAAAGGGCAGCTTTCTTACTAGAGGCAATTCAAAGCCAGCTAATCTTGACTTCACAGTTTTAGGAATCACTTCAATCTCAAGCAAGATGTTCCCGAAGAAGTAACAGAAGTCTACTCTGAACCATTCAACAAATTCATAGAAAAATGAAGGTATTATCTACCAAACAAGTTTTTCATGATGACAAGGATAATCTTAATAAACTTTTGCTCACTAACTCACTTTTTAACATCCTTTCAAATGTTCTTCATGACTTCACTATCCATACCCAGCGAATGCTCCCTTCACAGACCTCAACTTTACAGATTCCATGAAACCATCCCCTCCATTCCTTTACTAAAACATACTCACTGATGCCCACAGCAAGCTGCATGTTTGCTGCTACTAGTCTTGCTCTTATTAGCTGAGTTTTAGGCTTCTTTCTCAAGAGTTGTTTGTTCCTAAATATATGTCAGTTGCAAGTACTATTGGGATTACGGGGATTTAATTAAATATTCTAAAATGCCAGTGAAATATGAGGCGCAAAAAGAAAAGTTGTCTTTCTTATGAAAACTCAATTACCACTTTGGAGAGTCTCGACAAACGTGAATCACAGTCCAATTAGGCCAGGACAAAACGACTGTAAAAGATTGTGGGGGGAATCGTAAAACTCTAGAAGGCTTCTGTAATCAGATTCTTCGCAGGGATCTTTAGATTTGCCATCTACTTTAAAGAAATCCAACATGGAATTTCTAGGTGCATCTTCGTGGGCGCGGTCTCTGCAGGAAAGAAGTTGGGGAACTTCAGTCTCTGAACTCAAATTCAAAGGAAAGGCCTTGGACGTACATCAAAAGACTGGTGTTCGGAAAGTTTTCTTGCGGGCTACAAAGGCTGGGAGGCTGGAATAAACGTCGTGGTCGCCACCTACCGAGGGGGAGGGAAGGCGGACTTGGCGGGGACCGAATCGCCGGCGGGTTTGGGTGATGGGTAGGATGATCACAAAATCGCTTGGCTTGGGGCTTTACATACACATCTAAAATCTCCGGACTCAGGATTTTTAGCGTTTGGGGTAACTTAGGTAAACAATAACGTCTCACCATTTCGAAATTCACAGGCCATGGAATCGAGAAGCAAAAAAGAATTGGGGGAAGGACTGTGAGTTAAATTGCTTGGCAATTGGCAGAACAAAACAGGGGCAGACAAAACAAAAAAAGTCAGTTTTGTTGCTCCCACTCCGTGACTTTCCCCCCATTTTCTTCTAAACGTTGAGAAAGCGTGGGCAAAGCCTGGGGGGGAGGTGGTGGATAAAAACAGAAGATTCCCGAACACCCCCTCGCCTGTCCCAAAATGGGGTAATAGTCTTTTTCGGTCGCTTTCTGCGCAAGCTTGGGAGACACTAACAAGAGTTCTTTGTGTCCCGGAGGGTGGTGCAGGGCGGAGGAAGTCCCTTTGCGGAGACCCGAGGGCGACAGGCCTGCCTGGCCTCGCAATTGGTAGGGAGTATCGGGCTCAAGAGTAAGTCCAAGACGCGAAGGATGGCTGAGGCCGGCTGGAGCGCGGCAGGGAGGGGGCCAGAGCCACCACCGGCTCAGATTTTCGCTCCTTCACCCCGACTCCCCTCCCCCACCCGGGCGGCCGCGCAGGCCCCAGGTGCAGCCATGTTCTCGCTCCCACCACCCGCGCCTCCATTGACAGTCCTTGCCGGAGAGGGCCGGGCGCTGCGCTCGCCTCGTCCTTGGCTAGCGGCTCGCCCGCGCGCGGCTTTCTGGGAGTCGTAGTCCGCTGCCCTCGCCTTCACATTGGTAGTAACGAGTCACGAACTACAACTCCCGCTGGGCGGCGCTGCGGGCGGCGCACGCGCACCGCGCCGTCGAGGAACAAAAAAAAAAAAATTAAAAAAAAAAAGAGGAGGAGGAGGAGGAGGGTGAGAGAAGCTCGGAGAGCAGAGAAAAGGGGCCGCCGATCGCCCCCCCGCTTCCCCGCACGCGCTCTTTGGCCGTGGCCGCCCGCCTACTGCGGTTACCCAGGCCTCTCCCTCCGTCTCCCGTGATCGGATCAAGGCGCGGTGAGAGGCCCTTGCCGGGGCGGCCATGCGGCGGTGACAGGAGCTCGGCTGAGACGCACGGGCCCCTCGCCCTCTCACCTCCTACCCGCTCCCCAGCTCGCCTCAGCCCGAGGCTGCTCCGCGGCGGCCGCAGTTGGCGTGCGGCCCACACTCGCTTCCCTTCGGCACCCCCAGCCCCGGCGCTGCCTGGAGGCGGCTGCTCTCGGGTGAGTCCATCTCGTCAGATCCCCCCCTTTCCCGCCCCTGTCCTCGGTCGCCATTGCAAGCGGGTCCTTTTATTTGAGACTTTACCGCGCCGGGGCCTGCACAGAGAAAAGGTCTGGGAACAGTAGCCGGGTGTGTGCGGCAGAGAGCCTTTGGGCACTTCAGGCCTCCCCCCACGCCCCCGCAGAGTTGGCAGCTGGCGAGACGAAGGCGTTGGGGGTGGGGCAGGGGGAGTCGGCAGGACGACAGTTGCACGCGCGCGCCTCGGTGCGCATGGGGGAGGGGTGCGCGCGCCGGGTGGCGCGGTGGGTGGGGGGGCGCCCCTCACGCGTGAGGTCCGCGCGCGAGCGAGCCTGCGGGCTGCGCATGTCCCACAGCCCTGATTGGCCGGCTCGGGCGGAGGGGGCGCGCGCTCGGTGCCAGGCCCGAGCCGGTGGGGTCGCGCTTAGCCTGGTGTATCTGGGGCTCCTGCGCCGGGGCAGCAGATGCGCCCGATTGGCCAGGCGGCCGGCGGGGGCGGTGCCGCGCGCTGCCTGGTAACTGCGGCCCGCGGGCGGTGCTTCCTCTGGCCCCCTCCCGGCTCCCAGGTGGAGCCCGGCGTGGGCTTTGTCCCGGGCCGGATGGGCGCCCCTACCCCGGTGGGGCCTCGTCGTTGGGGGAAATAAACACAATGACCGGAAGGAAAACCTCAGCCTTCAGGCCAGGGAAATCATCTGGGTTCCTCCAGCGCCCAGAAGGGGTTAGAGAGGAGGAAGAAAATAAAGAGCGCTATACTCTTCCCTCCCCCTTCCTCCTCCACCTTTCCTTATCCAAGTTTGGCCTTTGGCTGCAGCGGCTTTTTTATGTTATAGTTTTGCGCTCTTCGTTTGCGGCGGAGGATGTGCAGATGTCGGGTTAGCAGTGGAGCTCGTGTGCTGCTCACTCTGGGGAATGCCCTGCTCTGCGCAGACTTCTCACCTCTTTTATTCAACTTTGCTGCGGACAGTGGCTTGATTGGCGTGATGTTCCACCCTGCATAAAAGTAGCCTTGGGGTGTTCAGAAAACAAAAGGGAAGTTAGTTTGCAGATGAGAATGTGCATTAGAATGCCTTGAGGCCGAGGCTTTTTCTGAGGACTGTCATTTAAAATGACTTAACTTTCCTATTGTATTTTTGGTCTTTGTCCGCTGTTCAGCCACTAGGATTTAAAAAAGCCTTGCGCTTTCGTTTCGTCTGCTTCCTGGAATCTTGGCTCATACCCTCAGGCTGGAATGACTTTAAGGTTGTGGATATCTTTCTTGTCCATATGCAATCGTTTCCTTAAAACATGTTCTTATCTTGTCACAATTTGTTTCTTTTTACTCTTCAGAGGAACTTCGTTGTACCTCCTCGGAGGGCGTCTTTATTTGTTCTAGGAGTGCGTTTGATTGTGTCTTCTGTTCCGTGCCTAGCCTAGATCCTAGCTGCTAAACTCTTTGAGGGGCTGGAATTAGGCATTTTGCACCTTTGTCTTCCCCCTCCAGTCTGCAGCCTTTAAAGTACCTTGCCTATAATAGCAATAATTGCTGACATATGAGTGGTTCTTACGAGCCAGACATTGATTGCGCTTAAGTATTTTATGTATATCTTATTTCATCTTAATAACTAACCTGTAACTCCCATTTTATAGATGAGGAACAAGTCTAGAGTAGTTAGGTAATTTATCCTTAGTTTTACCTAGCAGGTAAACCTTGATTACCGAGATTTGAACCTAGACCATACGATTCTTTTTTTTTTTTCCACCCCCGCATGGGCAGGCACCGGGAAGCGAACCTAGGTCTCGGGCATGGCAGGCAAGAACTCTGCCTGCTGAGCCACTGTGGCCTGCCTACTAATTGATTTTTAAGCCTAGTGGTTCTCCAACTCCAGGGTGCTTCAGTATCCCCAGAGGGGTATTTAAACACAGAATGCTGGGCCCCACCCTAGAAAGTGTGATTCTGTAGTTGTGGGGTGGGGCCCAAGAATTTGCACTTCCAAGTTACAGATAGTGCTGCTGCTGCTGCTGCTGCTTTAGGGAGGATACTTTTTCCGCGAAGGTGAAAAAGGAAAATTTGTTTTGGATGCTAGCGTTTTTTGACTTTTTCACCCGGGAAACGAACTCGGGTCTCCGCCGCTTGGCAGGCGAGAATTCTGCCCCGGGGCCACCATCACACCGCCCGACTTTAACTAAGGATTTTAAAGAACTAGAAAGGTAATTAGGACTGCCTATTGTAGATTGCTTGGGAAACTAGGAGTTAAGATTTTCTTTTTTTGTTTGGCTGGGATTACAAAATTAAAAGTTTACTAAATGTTCCGTTTAAAAAGAGATGGTATATTTAAGTGCAGAATAAAATAAGAACTATGTCATCTTGGCTTAGTTTAAGAATACAAAAACTTTGTAATAAAATGTAGGCTTTTGGTGCTTTTTCCTTGGGGAACAAGTATCTTTGAGAAAAGATTTTTAGTTTCCTGCACTTAAAATATTTATATTTAAATTAAGAAAATTTATAATGTATTTCTGGAGAAAGTAATCAGGTTAGGTAGGAGGAATATTAGCTGAAAATTATGTTCAAACAGTTTTTTCTTTTGCACAGAATTCAACCAGCTTTATTGGTTAGATTTTTAAAAATTTGGTAACAAGATTTGTCATTTTAACCATTTTTTAATGTACAATTCAGTGACATTAGTTACTTGTACAGGTGTGCTACCGTCGTCACCTTCCATTACTAAAAGTTTGTCATCACCCGAAATAGACTCTCTTTACCTATTAGGCAGTTATTCCCCATAACTCGGGTAACCTTTAACCTATTTTCTGTCGATGATGTTCTATAATTTTTTTGATCCGTAAATGGATGGTGTGTTGGAAAACATAAGGTTCCTATTCCAGGTTGTTCTTATATAAAGAATTTGTAAATAAAAGTCTGGAAAATTATTAGTGGTGATTAGCATTGCATTCTAACTCATTTATACCGACTGTTTCCTTCTTTTTGAAAATATGGTGTGTTTGTGTGTATGTGTGTGTTTTAACATCACAGTTCTCTTCCTAACTGTCTTAAACTGATGGCAAGTAATTTTTGTGTATGTTTAAGGGAAAGCTTTTTCTTTTCTTTCTTTTTTTTTTTCTTTTGAAGAGTTGTTTGAGAAATAATTCTCTGAGAATGATGTGTCACTTTTTGGAAATGTTTGAGACAGTTTACCTAAAGGTAATTGTAGAAATTTTATCAGTAGCAATTTACTAAAGATCATTGATAACATTTTTCTTCAGGTATTTTATTTAAGTTTATTTATTTGCTTTCCATGTGAGTTTTTTAGAAAAAGTATCTGTTATGTGCAATCCATAACCATGAATATCTTAATGTCGTGTTTAGAAGTGTAAGTGACACTTGGCTATGTTTCTCTTATTATTTTTTAATGTGGTAACATTCAGAACAGAAAATTTCCTATTTTAACCATTTTCAAGTATACAATTTAGTGGTGTTACAGTCACTGTGTTGTCTGATCATCAGCAAAGCTTACTCGTTGTTACTTACCAGAAGAAAGTAGGAAATAGTTGCTTATTATAATTGTAGTTCCTGTTATCAGTATGCTTAAAATGACAATATAGCAATATAAAGAATAATACACGTTTTACAGTGTGTAGCTGAGATTTCTTTACTAGGGGAGTAAAATGAAAAATTAATATTTTAGAGGATATGTGTCTACTTTGAAAATGTTGTGGCTAAATCATTGGAGTTGCTGGAGGTATTAACTTGGTTTTCTTAATTCCTGGTTCTTTCCTCTTTTGTCCTTCTTGGTTTTCCTCCCCAAAGCCCTTTTCTTGTTTGTTTGTTTTTGTTTTTGTTTCTACAATCCTTGTCTTGTTATCTCATGTTTGTTTCTTGTTGATTTCTGTACTACTCATTTGTTTTTACCAACTTTTGACCTAGTGAGAAAGTAGAGTCAGTTATGGCCTGACCAAGAGTATCAGCAGAATTGTTGTAGGATTGGTTCAAGTTAAGAAATACAGGATTTTAAGAATTATTTTATTTAAAAAGTGTAATTTGAGAGGTAAAATGAATTTATAATTGCTAAGAGGAAGCCTAGCCTGGTGGGTGATAGCCAAAAGTTCTAAAATCAGCCTGTGTGGGGTGGATTTAAATCCTGGTTCTCACCGCATCCTGGCTATGTGCTCTTGGGCTTCACATATTTGTGACTTAGTTTCCCTATTTTTTAAAAAAAGACTAATTATAGAACCTGTTTTTCTCTTACAGTTGTTATGAAGATTATATGAGTTTAAGTACTTGGAATGGTCTAGCATTTCAATATGTATTAGCCATAAAATGCTATTGTGATAAATCATTTTGAGAAATTAAATTTTCTCAGTAAAATTTTTACTAGTAATAGACAATGTTACTCTCCCTCAATGCCCTGTTACGTCGCATTTGTGGAATACCTGAATTTGTATAATTAATGAAAGGTGATCATGTTCACCTCTCAAATAGTGAATTTATAATTGAAAACTAACTTCCTAGAACTGATTGTCCAGCACATAACTTCACCTTACCATGACCTGTAAATTTTTTGAGGCAGTAGATACTTTTCTTGGTTGATATATTTGAGATAAAAACTAGTAAAGGAGTTGAAAGGGCAATTGCAATTTCTTTGCCTTTATAAGGCAGTTAAAAGAGGTGAGAAAAGATTAGCTATTTTATTTGTGGCCAGCCCACCTCATGTAAATGTTTTTATTAGAAAATGACAGTTTGATGAAATCTGAGAGAACATTGCTTATATATTGTTCATTGTAAAGAATTTGTTATATCTAGATATAGCTCTTACTGTTTAATAGAATTTTGTCTAGATTGGGTTTTTAAAAAATTTTTATTAATAAAACTAAACATACAACATGAACATTCTTAATGTATGAACATTCCATACTTTGTGTGCAATGAGTGCCTCACAATATCATCACAATGATCATCTCTCAGAACATTTACATCACTCCAGAAAAAGAAATAAAAAGAAAAAACTCATACATACCATACCACTTACCCCTCCCTCTCATTGACCACTAGTATTTCCCTCTAGCTAATTTATTTTAACATTTGTTCCCCCTATTATTTATTTATTTTTAATCTATGTTTTTTACTCATCTGTTATATCATAGATAAAAGGAGCAACTCGATTGGGTTTGCAGACCACAATTGGTTTCAAGAAAATAAGCGAGGTATTGGAACTGAACTGAAAGTAATAACTGGCCTTAGCCTCAAACTTTAAAACACTTCAGTTACATTGTCTCATTTGTGAAATGATGATTTCACTGAGGAGGAGGACAGTGTGTATTATACCCACATTATATATGAGGGAATGGCAGAAAAATTGACCCTAGTACTGGAATTACTTTGATAATTGGCTGAAGAATTACAAGGAGATCTATTAGCTTCACTTCTTGTTCCTGTATTTTCAATGCCTTCCTTGGTGAAGAAGAATTTGGATGGATTTGAACAAATTTCGTACTGGCATAGAAAAACCATATAAAATGAGTTTGCTCCCTCTATGAAGAATACATTTGTATCTTCTGTTGTTTCTACTCTGAACTCCTTTCTTCCAAGTGGTTCCTTAAGATTTTTGAAGTTTTTGTTCTTATAGTATGACAAATGAAATAGTGTGTGGGTTTTTTTTTTTTTTAAGTAATGTATATGATTATATCATGGGATGTTATAGTTAGAGAAGGAGTAGAGAATAGAGAATAGTTGGTCTTATTTTTGGTGTCCAGTTAGTGAGCCCTGGTTGGATAAATCCTATGAAATTTTCTGTCTGCGTATGTCTCAAGCTTTTAAGAGCCATTAAGGCTTGCTTTGTGTGTGTGTTTGTTTTTTCTTTTCACATGGGCAGGTACCAGAAAGTGAACCTGGGTCTCCAGCCTGGCAGGCGAGAACCCTACCTGCTGAGCCGCCATGGCCTGACCTCTGTGTGTGTGTTTATCCCATTTGCAAAGTCCTTACGGATATACTGTTTTTTTACATCAAGTTAAAAAAAATTTTTTCTTGTAGATTTATATCATCACATAGTTGTGCACTCAACACCATTATCATTTTTATAGCATTTGTATCGCTCCAGGAAAAGAAATAAAAGGAAAAAAACTCATATATCCTCTCTCAGTTGACCACTATTATTTGAATCTACCCAGTTTTTTTTTTTTTATCCCTATTCTCCCCTGTTGTTTATTTTTTGTCCTTATCTTTGTACTCATCTGTCAATACCCTGGATTAAGTGGAGCGTCAGCCACAAGGTTTCGCAGTCACACAGGCACATTGTAAAAGCTGTATAGTTATACAGTCGTCTTCAAGAATCAGGGCTTCTGGAATACAGTTCAACAGTTTCAGGTACTTACCTCTAGCCACTCCAATACACCACAAATTAAAAAGGGATAGCTATATAATGCATAAGGATAATCTCCAGGATAACCTCTCATCTCTGAAATCTCTCAGCTACTGACACTTTATTTTGTCTCATTTCTCTCTTCACCCTTTTGGTTAAGGAGGCTCTCTCAATCCCATGATGCTGGGTCTCTCTTGGCTCATCCCATGGGAGTCCTGTCCCACGTTGCCAGGGAGAGTTACACCCCAGGGAGTCAGGTCCCTCCTAGGAGGAGGGCAGTGAGTTCACCTGGAAAGTTGGCTTAGAGAGGCCACATCTGAATGACAAAAGATGTTCTCTGGGGGTAACTCTTAGGCATAATTATAAGCAGGCCTAGCTTCTCCTTTGCAGAAATAAGTTTCATAGGGGCGAACCCCAAGATTGAGAGCTTAGCCTATTGAATGGTGTGCTGATTTGAAAGGATGTAAATCCCCTAGAAAAGCCTTGTTTTAATCTAAATCCCATTTCATAAAGGCAGAATAATCCCTATTCAATACGGTATGTTGTTTGAAACTAATCAGATCACTTCCTTGGAGATATGATTTAATCAAGAGTGGTTATTAAGCTGGATTAGGTGACAGCATGTCTCCACCCATTTGGGTGGGTCTTAATAAGTTTCTGGAGCCCTATAAAAGAGGAAACATTCTGGAGAATGAAGGAGATTTAGAAGAGAGTAGGGCAGAATGACACAGTCACAAGAAGCCGAGTCCACCAGCCAGTGACCTTTGGAGATGAAGAAGGAAAATGCCTCCTGGAGAGCTTCATGTAACAGGAAGCCAGGAGAAGAATCTAGCAGATGATGCCATGTTTGCCGTGAGCCCTTCCAGCCGAGAGAGAAGCCCTGACTGTGTTCATCATATGCCTTCTCACTTGAGAGAGAAGTCCTGAACTTCATCGGTCTTCTTGAACCAGAATATCTTTCCCTGGATGGATGCCTTTGATTGGATGTTTCTATAGACTTGTTTTAATTGGGACATTTTCTCGGTCTTAGAACTGTAAACTAGCAACTCATTAAATTCCCCTTTTTCAGAAGCCATTCCATTTCTAGTATATTGCATTCTGGCAGCTAGCAAACTAGAACAAATGGGTTGTTCCCAGTGCTTGTGAGAATTATTAGGAATTCCCCAGATGGGGAAGTTTAACATTTCCTTCTTTCTCCCTAGGGCCCCAAGGGGACTTTTATTCTCTGCCCAGATCACTCTGGGATGCATCACACTAACCTGTACAAACCAACAAGATCTCACTTCCTGTTGAAGATTCCATGTAATTATGGTGTTCAAATTAAACATACAAGTTAAATTAGATAAGTACCCCCTAAAATACAAATTTTGCACCAAGTAAACAACTCTTCTTTGGTCTCACATTCAAGTTGAAGTTTTAAAATATTTGGACCATATTATCCTTTACCCTGTGTTCTGATTTACCTTAGACCTTTCCAGATCAGCTTTATCCATATCTCTAGTCAAAGTCTTACCACTTTTTCAAATTTTTAAACAGTTGCTGTATGGGATAGTGCTGACTTTCATAACTTCATAGCTCTCACTCTGAGTCTCAGGTGTCACATAAATACCCAAAGTTTCAGGAAATGACCAGGTTAGTTACAGCTCTAGAATAGATATGACTGCTGTTAAGAGCTTATAATTTAGAACCCTTTACAATAGGTTCCAGCCTGATAACCTATGTTCTCGACTTCAATTCTCTGAGTTGGTTATATTATAGTTAGTCTATATGAGTGAGGCATGACAATATTTGTCTTTTTGTTTCTGACATTTATTTCAACATACTGTCCTCAAGTTTCATTCACCTAGCTGCATACCTCACAGTAGATATGCCCTTTTGAATGTACTTATTTTCATAATTTTTGTTTAGCTGCAGTCTCACCTGTAGGAAGTTTTCTGTAAATTTAGTGCTTGAACTTATTCACTGTTGACCTTATGTATTTAATGTATTTTAAGCTTTGAAAAGACAAGAACCTTTATTATATTTGCAACAGTACCCGATTATTCCCCAGCACATTGAGGGTCTTCTGGCAGGGTCTTAAGCATTGTGTTTGGTCCCTGGGACACAAACAAAGATTTATTTAAGTACTGTTGTCTACTTGGAAAATAGTGGAATGGGCAAATTATATTACTTATGGAGAGTTTCAGGATGAGAAATCTTTAATTCAGTTTGCCCAGTTTCCTTTTTTAGGTTATTTAGAATAAGGTGACTTTTGGAATTTATTAAAAAAAATTTTTTTTAATTCTTTTGGTAAAAATACATATAACACAAATTCCCATCTTATAAGTGAGATAGTATATTTATCCTTTTGTGTCTGGCTTTTTTCACTCAATATAGTTTCTTCAGGGTTTAGCCATGTTGTAGCTTGTATCAGAACTTCATTCCTTTTTGTGGCTGAATAGTAAATAGTCCATTGTATGTGTAATACCACATTTTGCTTATCCATTCAGATGAACATTTGGGTCACTTTCATCACATCCGCCCCCCTCCCTGCATGGGAAGGCTCCGGAAATGAAACCCAGGTCTCTGGCGTAGCGGACGAGAATTTTGCCTCTGAGCCACTGTTGCTCCACTCACTTTCATCTTTTGACTATTATGGATAATGCTTTTGTGAGCATTAGTGGAGAAATATCTGTTCGAGTCCCTGCTTTCAGTTGTTTTGGGTATGTCTCTAGAATTGGGATTGCCAGATCATAAGGTAAATGTGTATAACTTTTTGAAGAACTCTCAAGCTGTTTTCCATAGCATCTGCACCATTTTACATTTGTACCAGTAATGTACAGGGTTTCTGTTTGTTCTCCTTTTCCAACCCTTTTTTACTTTTTTTTTTAAGAATAGCTATCTGAATGGGTGTGAAGTAAATATACTCTGATTGATGCAATCAGATATTGATACTTGTACAATTAAGAGTGGAATTTTAGGCTTTAAAAGATGCATCTACTTTATTTCAAAGCAGTGATTTATTTATTTTGTGACTATTTTCTCTATAATTTCAACTTTTTATTATTTGAGGATGGAAATACTATTGAGTAAGTTAAACCTACAATTTGCTAGCCCTCTTATTTTCTTATATTTAAAAAAAAATTTTTATTATAACAAATATACAACTCAAAATTGCCCATTTTAACAAAATGTACAACTCAGTAGTATTAATTACAATCATGATACTGTTCCACTCATATCGTTATCTATTACCCTTACTTTTCATAACCTTAAATAGAAACTCTCCCCCCATTAACCTACTACTCTTTCTTCTCCCCTCCCCCCAGCCACTGGTAACTTTTTTGAATATTTTTTGTTGCTGTATATTATATATTCATATACCGTGTGTGCTGGTTTGAAATGATGTATGTACCCTAGAAAAGCCATGTTTTAATCCTAATCGCATTTTGTAAAGGCAGATTAGATTTCTAATCCCTATTCAGTGCTGTATGTTTGAGACTGTAGATCATCTCCCTGGAGATATGATTTATTTTTTTTTATTTTTTTTTTAAACTTTTTATTAATTAAAAAACTTAACAAAAGAACATTAATTGGAGATATGATTTAATCAAGAGTTGTTGTTAAACTAGATTAGGTGATGACATGTCTCCACCCATTCGAGTGGGTCTTGATTAGTTTCTGAAGTCCTATAAAAGAGGAAACATTTTGGAGAATGAAGGAGATTCAGAGAGAGCAAAACAGAACGATGTAACCATGAGAAGCAGAGTCCACCAGCCAGCAACCTTTGGAGATGAAGAAGGAAAATGCCTCCCGGGGAGCTTCATGAAACCGGAAGCCAGGAGAGAAGAAGCTAGCAGATGATGCCGCGTTCGCCTTGTATCCTTCCAGATGAGAGAGGAACCCTGACCGTGTTCACCATGGGCCTTTCCAAATGAGAGAGAAACTCTGACTGTCCTCTTCATGTGCCCTTCCACTTGAGAGAGAAACCCTGAACTTCATTGGCCTTCTTGAACCAAGCAGCTAGCAAACTAGAACACCGTGTAATCATCTAAAATGTATAATCAGTGGTTCATGATATTATATAGCTGTGCATTTATCATCACAGTTGACTTTTTTTCTTTTTTTTGTGAAAAATAACATATATACAACAAGCAATAAATTTCAAAGCACAGCACAGCAATTAGTTGTAGAACAGATTTCAAAGTTTGATATGGGTTACAGTTCTGCAATTTTAGGTTTTTACTTCCAGCTGCTCTAAGATAGTGGAGACTAAAAGAAGTATCGATTTAATGGTTCAACAATCATATTTCTTTTGTTAAACCCTACCTTCTCTCTGGAGCTTCACCAACACCATTGATCTTTCTATCTCACTCTTTAGGGTTATTTGGGCTACGGCCATTCTAACTTTTTCATGTTGGAAGGGGCTATCAATAATATGGGGTTAGGGAGATGGAACTAGCTGATGTTCTGAAGTGGCTGGGCTGGGTTTCAGGATTTACCTGGTCCGGGGACCGATCTTGGAGGTTGTAGGTTTCTGGAAAGTTACCCTAGTGCATGGAACCTTTGTAGAATCATTTATTTTGCCCTAGGTATTATTCTTTAGGATTGGCTGGAATAGTTTTGGTTGGGGTTTGGCAAGTTATGATAGGTAGCAGTGTCTAACTGAAGCTTATGTAAGAATGACCTCCAGAGTAGCCTCTTTATCTTTTTTTTTTTTTTTTTTTTTTGTGCATGGTCTGGAAATCGGAACCCTGGGAAGGCAGGCATTCTAACTACTGAACTACCCATGTACCCCAGACTAGCCTCTTGACTTTATTTGAACTCTCCCAGCACTGATACTTTATTAGCTACGCCTTTTTCCCCCTTTTGATCATGATGGAATTGTTGATCCCACTGTGCCAGGGCCAGACTCATCCGTGGGAGTCATCTCCCAGGCAGCCAGGGAGACATTCACCCCTGGATTATACAAACGTTTTATGTGACTAATACACAATTGCAAATAAAATCTTATCTCTTCAAATTTATCCCTTCTGGAAGGACCTTGATATAAAATTACCAGCTCTCTCTTCCCACAGACAGAAATGAAGAATTTAGTATCTTAAAATGCATGTATTGGGTGCATGGGTGGTTCACAGGTAGAATGCTTGCCTGCCATGTGGGAGAGCTGGTTCAATCCCCCCACCAAAAAAAAAGGTATGTATAGCTTTATAGCTTGCTATAGGAATTTAAAAGTCTTGATTGAAAAATCAATCTTGATCAGAGATTTCTTTTTAGGAATTTTTAATTTTATTTCTAAATAATTGCCATCATACTGTATATAAAACTTCTAAAAATTAGGGGAAGTCAAATAGACTAAAGTGGGTCCTCTGGCTCCTTCTCCTGTCTGTAGAAGTATATATATTAATGTACATTATTATAGAATAATGTAAGTTGTGATATTTTGTGTCCTGATATTATTAATTGTAAACAGATCCTTTAGAATGAAACACCAACTTAATTTTGAATTTGTGATCTACCCCTTTGAACAGTTGTTTCCCATTGGAAAATACCTGTGAATCCTATGGAGATAATCTCTTAGAAATGTGAATTATAATATTGTTCTGTGTTAATAGGCAAGGATTATAAAAACCTAGGGACTTACAGGTCCTAGTGCAGTTTCTGGGGAACTGTTCTTATCTGAAATACTATGCTCAGTTCTGGTACATTATCTGGACAAACTAGAGAATGTGTGGAGAATGATGAGGATGTAGAATGTTTTAAAAGTCGAGTCACATTTAGAATCATGGGACATACCTGGGGATGCTTAATTTTGACAGAATACTTGTGGAGGGACCCTGAAGTATTTCCCTTCCTTTTTTCTAGGAGACAAAAGTGACAAAGAGGCATATTTTTGGTTCATTATAAGAACTAATTTTAAACTAGTCCAATAATAGAAAATTTTTTCTTTAAAAGTGTCAAGCTTTCTGTTGAAGGATACCTCAAAGCCAGAGAGGGTTGGGCATCAATATCAATGACAATAACTAGTAACATTTTTTGAGAGCTTGTTGTGAATTTTCTGTTCTAAGTACCACTCACATTAACTCATTTAATCCTCACTTCAATCATAATGTGAAACAGGTATTGCTACTATTCCCATTTTAATATAGAGAAAAATATGTGGTAAAGAGAGGCTAACTAATCAAAGAACCCATAGCAAGGGACAATCTTCATACAGACCTAGGCAGTCAAATTCTAGAGCCTATGCTCTTAACCATTACATGATGGCAATTTCCTATTCTGTTATTCTGAAGTAAATTTTTTCTTCTAAATATAGATAAATATTTTGCTAAATAATTAGTATGATTACTATAATTAGTATAACTATTATACTATAATAGTATAATAGCATAACTATTTTATTAATAGTATAATTAATTTCATTTCTATTTTAATAAACAAGGTAGCTTACAAGGTTGAAAACCAGGAAAAACTACCTGGGATAAAAGACATATATTCAAGCTGGTGATCTACTATTTGGTAACATTCAGTATGACTAAATTCTAGAATTGGAAAGAAAAATTCAACGTGGAGCCTAATACGCATCTTTTCATTCAGCATGTATGTGGTGAGTACCCACTATATGCAAGGCTCTGTGTGTTAGTTCTGGGACTAGAGGAAGAACAGGGGACCCTTTTCTCCAGCTACAAATTTACAGTCAATAACAGCTATTATCCAAATTGACAGACTGATTTACCTGTTGTTGCCCAACCTGCAGAGAAGTTTTGTTTGTTAATCTTTGGCTAAAATTGCCTACATTTTTTGCACTTTTGGACATACGCACTTTCATGGATTTCTGATCGCTCCTTCCTGAAAATATAGGAAGAAAAACAGGCCATCTGTGGCTTTATTTAGCTGAGACAAATAGTAACCGGTAATTTACATTTAACTTCCTTTGCTTTTCTTCTAGTTAAAACATTCTGTGACAGCAAAAGACAGCTGTGAAATAAGGCAAAAGTGGGAGAAAATTTAATTAACGTAGCACAAACATAAGTACATATATGTATATGTACACACACACAAACTTAAGCTTTAAAAATTATTTTGAAAGTTTTAAATTTACAAAGTAGTTGCAAGCAAAAAAAGCAAAAAAAAGCACAAAGTTGCAAGAACAGTTAACAAACAAAAACTTCTTACAGACACAGAGACCTATTCAAGCTTCGCCAAATGCCCTAAGATGGGTGTCCTTTACAGCAAAGGGATCTAATCCAGGATCGCGTTTTTACCCAGTTGTCTTGTCTCTGTAGTAAACTTAATTTTAGAACCGTTCCTTACTCTTTCTTTGAGTTTCATGCTCTTGACCTTTTTAAATATTATAGGTCAGTCTTTCTGTAGAATGTTCTCAACCTGGATTTGTCCAGTGCTTCCTTATGATTAGACTCATATTAAGCATTTTAGGTTGTAATATCACAGCTGATTTTGAAGGGTTTCCTCATTTTTATTGATCCACCTATTTAGGGTTAGTGATTATGGCACTCGTCCAAAAGATTGAGTTAGAAGAATTCTTTATTTGCAGTCTTAAATTTATTTCAGCATACTTAAAGTAAATGTGCAAGATAGATCTTATTTGCTTTATTACCAGTTTTAAAAAAACACCCACAAAAAAATAAAACCTTAGCAGTGTGGACAAAATAAAATAATGCATCTGATTCAGCCTCTGATCAATTTAAATCCATTTTCTCCTATTTGAGAGTGGGCTCTGGGTCTTTAGGTGGTTTTAAATTACATAATAGTTGCAAGAACAGTCAACAAATAACTTTTTAGAGACACAGAGACCTATTCAAGTTTTGCCAAGTGCCCTGAGATGGCCAGTATTTTACTAATTTAAACTGCTTTAACTCATTGTTATGATTGTCTTTTATTGTTAAAGGAGATATGTTTGCCTGTCAGCAGCATTTTGTGACATAATGTGTTCATCTAGGATTTGGCCTATAAAACCCATTCATATTTTTTTCTGAAGCAACTCCTTTATTTTCATAGGTTGTGGCTGATGATATTGTTATATAAAGTAATCTTCAGTGTCCCCTATAATCTCTGCTTTATAGACAAAGAGGTTATTTGTGTTAGGGTTCTTTAAAGAAACAGAACCAACAGATTTATAAAGTAAATATGAGATTTATAAAGTTGTCTCATGCAACCATGGGAATGGAAGAGTCCAAAAATCCGTAGGGCAGGCTCTGAATGTAAGGGTCTGGATGAGCTTCCCAGGAGAGGCTTGCTGGTTGGAGAAGCAGTGAAAGAGTCTTCTTCCTTAAAAGCCCTCAGCTAATTTGATTATCTCATTGTGGAAGACACACCTTAGTTGATCACAGATGTAATCAGCCACAAATGCAGTCAACTGACTGATGATTTAATATACTAGTCTTCTGGTTTTTCAACCAGCCACGAAATATCCTTGCAGCAACGGTCAGGCCAGTGCTTGCCTGACCAGACAACTAGGCATAATCACTTGGCCAAGTTGACACCAGAACCTAACCATCACAGTAATAAATTTCTGCTGCTTCAGTTTGTTTATGATAAGTACCAGCTAATTTACTGCTTCATAAAGATTGACTAGTATTACTGTATGTTGTTTGCCTAATCACTATATGGTTATTTACCATGTGTGTGTATGTGTACATGTGTTTGAAACCTGCCTTTTATTGTTACTGTGCAGGAAAGAGGCAATTTGGAATTTGGAGATAAGAATTCTAGTCCCTTGTTATAAAATTAACTGGCCTTAGCAAGACTGCCTGTCTGCTCATCTATAATATAATAGAACAGAGAGTTTGAACAAAAATATCTTCAGCTTTTTTCTTGATCTAAGATTATATATTGTAAGTTTGAAATTGAAAATGCTTGTTTAAAATAATAAAGTAACCAGTGCCTGTCCATGTAAAATAATAATAATAATAATAATAAAAGTAAGAAAAGGAAAAAATAGGACATGAAGGTATTAAAAAAATGAATAGCAGTATCATGGCCCCTCCTGCACTTGCTGCTCTATCCTGAAGCTTGATTTGTATTCTCGCAGTAATATATTGAAAATTTAATTTTTTTAAACTTTTTTTTGTATAGTATAACATATTTGCAAAGCGAAGAAATAAAAAAACAATAGTTTTCGAAACACTCATCAACAAGTAGTTACAGGACAGATCCCAGAGTTTGTCATGGGCTACTGTATGATCCTCAGATTTTTTTCCTTCTAGCTGCTCCAGAATATAGGAGGCTAGAAGGCTTAAATATTTTTTTATCATCACAATAGATTTTTTTTTGTGAAAAATAACATATACAAAAAAAGCAATAAATGTCAAAGCACAGCACCACAATTAGTTGTAGAACATATTTCAGAGTTTGACATGGGTTATAATTCCGCAATTTTAGGTTTTTACTTCTAGCTGCTCTAAGATACTGGAGACTAAAAGAGATAAAAATTTAATGATTCAGCAGTCATATTCATTTGTTAAATCCTATCTTCACTGTATAACTCCACCATCACCTTTGATCTCTCCACCATCACCTTTGATCTCTCCACCATCACCTTTGATCTTTCCATCCCTCTCTTTAGGGGTATTTGGGTTACAGCAATTCTAAATTTTTCATATTGGAAGTGTCTGTCACATGAGGTAGGGAGATGGAACTATCTGATGTTCTGGAGAGTCTGGGCACTCTAGGTTTCAAGATTTATCTGGACCGGGGGATCCATCTGGAGGTTGTAGGTTTCTGGAAAGTTACTCTAGTGCGTGGAATTTTATATATTGCCCTAGGTGTTCTTTAGGATTGGCTGGAATGGTCCTGGTTGGAGTTTGGCAGGTTATGATGGGTAGCAAGGTCTAACTGAAGCTTGCATAAGAGCAACCTCCAGAGTAGGCTCTTGACTATATTTGTTACTGATACTTTATTAGTTACACTTCTTTTCTCCCTTTTGGTCAGGATGGAATTGTTGATCCCATGGTGCCAGGGCTGGAGTCGTCCCTGGGAGTTATCTTCCACGTTGCCAGGGAAGTGTCCTTCACCCCTGCAAGTCATGTCCCACGTAGGGGGGGAGGGCAATGATTTCACTTGTAGAATTGGGATTAGAGAGAGTGAGGCCACATCTGAGCAACAAAAGAGGCCCTATAGAAGTAACTCTTAGGCATGCCTATATATAGGTAGTGAAGTAAGTATTTTATAGAACAACGTAATCATAAAAATGCAGAACATCAATTTTTGTTAGGATGATAATATAGTGTGTATGAACATTTTCAAGAATGTTCTTTAACTTATAGAAAATGCATCTTTTTTTCTTTGCTGTTCAGTATTAAAAATAGGTATGAATAAACTAAAGGCAGATGGAGTATAGTCAATCATAAATAAGTTTATATGGAATTACTGACCTATTTTGAGGTAGAATAGATCAGACTAATAGGGACACAGAAGAACTTAATCCCCGAAATAGACCTCAACAAGAAACACAAGAAAATTTTAGAGAATGGCTAGAATCTGTTTTCAGAGCAATAAAAGAAGGCATCACACTTATTAAATGAATAATTTAAATTATAAAGATAAAAATGATAGCAGAACAGGCCAATTAAGTTCACCTTTGAAACTCATAAAAAAAGAATTGACATTGAATCAGGCAAACAAAAGATGAAGTTACAGAAAATTCAGGTTGGGAGAATTAAGGAAATTGAAAAAATGAGAAAGAAGATTTTTGTCTGCTTAGTGTGCTTTCTCATTCATTTTCTCCTCATAGCAGTACCCTCTGCTTTACTTTTTTTTTTTTTTTAAATTTGCATATGGGCAGGAGGCACCAGGGATCAAACTCCAGACCTCCAGCACAGCAGGTTGGAGCTCTGCCTGCTGAGCCACGGCAGCCGCCCCCTCTGCTTTACTTTTGAATAATGGTCTGCCGACCTGTTAACACAGTATATCCCTTGTAATCTTGTTCTCACTAGCCACAGTAATTGGGATAGGCTCATGACGCAACCCCCCCTGATCTTTTTTGTTAAAGGTAGTAAGAAGAGATATGGTCTCTTGCCTTTGGGATCATAGTACAGAAATACGGTAAACTTAAAGATGCATCTGTCATCTTAGGGAAGACACATCTGCTGAAGAAGACCTGGGGCCCACAGGGCGAGAACTCTAAATGATACGTTTTATGTTCCTGGATGTAGCTGCTGTGGGTAGAGTCAGTGCCTCCTCTAGACTTAATAACTAAATGAGACAATACAAATTCCCGTTTTTACTTGAGCTGGTTTGATTTGGGAATTATTTTTTAATTTTTAAATTTTTTGATTGTGAAAAATAACATATATACAAAAACATTAAATATCAAAGTACATTGCGACAATTAATTACACAACAGATTTCAGAGTTTGGTAGATAAAGCCCTAGGTGTTATTTAGGGTTGGCAGGAATGGTTTTGTTTGGGGTTTGGCAAACCCATGATACATAGCAATATCTAGCTGAAGCTTAAGTAAGAGTAGCATTTCAACTCAATTTGAACTCTCTCAGCCACTGATACCTTATTTCTTACGATTGTTCTCCCACTATTGGTAAGGAAGGCATTGTCGATCCCATGGTGTCAGGGCCAGGGTCCTCCCCAGGAGTTATGTTCCATGTTGCCAAGGAGACTTTCACACTGGATGTCATGTCCAGTGTAGTGGGGAGGGTAATGATTTTCTTTGCAGAGTTGAGCTTAGAGAAAGAAGCTACATATAAGCAACAGAAGAGGTCCTCTGGAAGTAACTCTTGAGCATAATTATTGGTAGGTTTAGCTTCTCGGCTACATAAATAAGCTTCACAAGAGGAAGCCTCAAGATCAAGGGCTTGGCCTATTGACTTGGGAGTCCCTAATATTTGACACAGTATCAGGAGTTTCCTGGTGGTAAAGCTAATAGTCGCATGTTTTTTCTCCCATCCCTCAAGAGACTTTGCCAATACTTTTTAATATAACTGCCCAACATACTCTGGGAAGTATCCAGGAATATTACCTTAAGATATATAGAATTACAAGCCCTTATTCCCATTCTGGGATATTGTTTAAAGGAAGTATCCAGACAGGCTGAGTTAGATTATGTGCTACAGATAATTTAGGTTTTAGACAAAATAAGCCTCTCTTCCTCTGGTTTCAGAGAGTAGTTGAAGTTCTAATATGCAGGCAGCGTTATCCTTAATCCCTTGCATTCTGATTCATTTTAGTCCTTGACCCATTCGGCTTCATTCTTATGTCTAATTGAAGCATGATCTCTTTTTCAGTTTCTTTACAGTTATTGTATGTGGCAGTGCTGACTTTCAGAGCTACATAACTCCAATTCTGAGTCTTAGTGTCACATGGGTAACCAAAGTTCCAGGGAGATACCAGATTATACATATATGGCACAGCATCTCAAAATCTGGAAATAACATTAACAGATCTGGACTAAATGTGACGCTATAAGAGCTTACAATCTAGACCCCAATTTTCTTACAGATATTTTCTAAAATAGATCACATCAATATTTTTCTTTTGTTTCTCGTTTATTTTACACCACATAATCTCCCGGTGGTTTATTCACCTTGTTGTATGCTTCACGACTTAGCTCCTTTCTGTAGCCACACAATATTCCATCACATGTATACACCACAGTTTGCCATTCTCCTTCATAGTCAATGTATCCTTCAGTCACCTCCATCCATTGGGCATCGTGGATAATGTCCAAAGCCAACAATTCATATCTCACGTTATCCTCACTTAGCTGTACAATCATCAGCACTCTGATTGTTAGACAATTTTCATTGCTCCACAGAGAAAAATAACTGATAAACACACCGTCACCAAATAGAAAGTGCCCTTAACTCTTGTGCTTGACTCCACAATTATTTACCCCCAGTATTGCTGTGGTATTGTTGATGTCTTCTGTACAATATCATTTAAAAAAAATTTAAATGGTATTGTACATACAATATGAACATTCTTTTTTTATCACATAGTTGTATATTTATCATCATCATCATCATTTCGTAGAACATTTGCATCAATTAGAAAAAGAAATAAAAAGAAAACAAAAAATTCACACATATCATACCCCTTACCTCTCCCTTTCATTGATCACTAGCATTTCAACCTACTAAATTTATTTTAACATTTGTTCTCCCTATTATTTATTTTTAATCCAAGTTTTACTCATCTGTCCATAAGGTAGATAAAAGAAGCATCATTCACAAGGTTTTCACAGTCACACAGTCACATTGTGAAAGCTATATCATTATACAATCATCTTCAAGGAACATGGCTACTGGAACACAGCTCTACATTTTCAGTCAGTTCCCTCCAGCCTCTCCAATATACTTTAAAAATGTGATATCTGTATAATGCGCAAGAATAACCTCCAGGATAACTTCTTGACTCTGCTTGAAATCTCTCAGCCGCTAACACTTTGTCTCATTTCTCTCTTCCCTCTGTTGGTGGGTGTTGATGCTGAGTCTCAGCTCATTTTAAGATGTCTCTCCCATGTTGCCAGGAAGGTTTACAACCCTGGTAGTCATGTCCCACGTAGAGAGAGGGAGGGCAGTGAGTTTGCTTGTCGTGTTGGCCAAGAGATAGAAGCCACATTTGAGCCACAAGAGGTTCTCTGGGTCTCACACTTTTTTTTAATCTTAGCATGTCATGACTACTCCAGAACTTACAGTCTGTTCTATAGGAATAATACTGTAATAGTAAAAAAGTAACTGATCTTTGAAATTTACAGTGGGGTCATGAGAATTTAAATAAGCTTATGCAACATAGTTTAATCACTATAGCTTTTATGTCCAATAGAATTTTTCATGATGATGAAAATGTTTTATATCTTTGCTCTCCAGTACTGTAGCCACCATCTATATGTGGTTACTGAGCACTTGAAATGTGGATAGTATTACCAAGGAACAGAATTTTTAACCTTATTTAATTTTGTTTATTTTAAATTTAAATAGTTACATGTTGTTAGTGATCATATTGGGTAGCACATCTCCATATAAGTTCCTTCTAGTCTTATTCCTTGACTACTGGCTTTTTGTCCTGGATGACTGCCTTCCTTCTTAGAGAGATTGTCTCCTTTTTCTCCCTTACCACTCTTCTTTTCAAAACAGTACTAGAGAGATGTACAATGCGAGAGCCTAGTACAGTATTACAAACTCATAAATCTGGAGGTCATTTTCTTATCTAATATTGGATTCACCATTTGAATTGTCTTTGTTCAGGTTTTTTCTTCTGTATTTAAAGAGTTTCAAAGAGATCATTCTTTCTATATGTCTTATGGAGTACAAGATCTCTTTTTTAGTTTATTTATTAGTTAAAAAAATTAACAAACGAACTACAACATTCACATATGTAATCAGTAATTCACAATATCATCACTTAGTTGCATATTCATCATTTCTTAGAACATTTGCATCAATTCAGAAAAAGAAATAAAACGAAAACAGAAAAAAAAGATTATACATACCATACCCCTTACCCCTCGCTTTCATTGATCACTAGCATTTCAAACTAAATTTATTTTAACATTTGTTCCCCTATTATTTATTTTTATTCCATATGTTCTACTCGTCTGTTGACAAGGTAGATAATAGCAGCATCAGACACAAGGTTTTCACAGTCCCATTGTGAAAGCTATATCATTATTCAATCATCCTCAAGAAACATGGCTACCAGAACACAGCTCTACATTTTCAGGCAGTTCCCTCCAGCCTCTCCATTACATCTTGAATAACAAGGTGATATCCATCTAATGCGTAAGAATAACCTCCAGGATAACCTCTCGACTCTGTTTGGAATCTCTCAGCCATTGACACTTTGTCTCAATTCACTCTTCCCCCTTTTGGTCGAGAAGGTTTTCTCAATCCTTTGATGCTGAGTCTCGGCTCATTCTAGGATTTCTGTCCCATGTTGCCAGGAAGGTCCACACCCCTGGGAGTCATGTCCCACGTAGACAGGGGGAGGGTGGTGAGTTTGCTTGTGGTGTTGGCTGGAGAGAGAGGCCACATCTGAGCAAAAAAAAGGCTCTCTTGGGGGTGACTCTTAGGCCTAAATTTTAAGTAGACTTAACCTATCCTTTGTGGGGTTAACTTTCATATGAATGAACCCCAAGACTGGGGGCTCAGCCTATAGCTTTGTTTGTCCACACCACTTGTGAGAATACCAAGAATTCAATTTGGGGAAGTTGAATTTCTCCCCATTCTCCCCATTCCCCGAAGGGGGCTTTGCAAATACTTTTCCACTCACTGATCGAATCACTCTGGGATTCATCGGGGCATCACTTTGGACAAACCAACAAAATCTCATGTCCTGCCTGAGATTCCAAGTACTTATAGTGTTTAATCAAGCTGTCTACATAAGTTATATTAGGAAATGCACTAGTCAATATAAATTTTGTACCAAATAAACATTTTTTGCTTTTGTCTCACACATAAGGTGAGATTTTAAAATATTAATTACCATGTATTTTCAGCACCCTGCAGTAATGACATTCCTTTGTTCTTCCTCATGCAAAAACATTTTTAAAATTTGTACATTTAGTCACTATTATTATTATACACTCTAGGCATTCCTAGATTATACCATCTCAATCTTTAATGTCTATCTTTCTTTCTGATTTCATTTATGCCCCCAGCCCTCCTCCATCTACCATTCTCACATGCAGCTTCATTCAGTGTTTTAACGTAATTGTATTATAGTTAGGTAGTATTGTGCTGTCCATTTCTGAGTTTTTATATTCAGTCCTGTTGCACAATCTGTATCCCTTCAGCTCCAATATAAGATCATTTTGGTAATTTTCCTTTCTGTTTCAAAGAACTCATACTGACAAGGTTCAGATGTACAAACTCCCAATTTCATTCTGTGTAAATTTGGATCTAACTATCCCATTTAATGCTTTAAATTTTTGGTTTCATGGCCTCTTTTATTAAGAGACCTCTGAGTTTTGACATGGTGTAATATGACAAGTCATATCATGGTGATTTTTTTTTAAATTTCAAAACCCCATTTTAAAATTTATTTTATACTTTTTATTTTTACTCCTCCCTTCTCCCCTTATTTCTAGTCATCTCCTATAGATGATAATATACAGTTTGTCTTTATGTATATTACTTGTTTCACTGGGTATGTTTTCAAGGTTCTTCCATTTTAGTGATTTTTGCTGTTTATTTCTAATAACACACACAACACCTTTTAGGGAATACCTGAAAAAGACTGTATGTGGATCCTGCTAAAGTAGCTTATGGAACATCTTTTCCGTTTTTGGTCCTTATGTATATTTCATTTTGCTTTTCTAAAACAAAATAAAACAGGTGAGAGACAGACCAGAGGCAAGCTCCTTCACCTCTCAGTGTCCTCATATATAAATAAAAGGTCTCCCTTATAGGGTTGTTATGAGTATTAAATTAGACAGTTGGAAGAGTACTGGCATGATAGGTATATTAAAAATATATATATATTTTTCTGTCCAGTTCTTCTTTTCACTTTAAATTGAAGGGATTCATAAAAGATCAGAGGTGAAAGGAACCTGCAAAATTAGTTTCCATTTAGAGGAGGAGCCTGACCATATATAGCCCACTGAGGTCAAGTGGCTGATGAGTGACCTGATAACACTCAACCTGGCTCTCCTGGCTTTGATTCCTTGCAAGGAGTAAGCATCATGCCTCATGCTGCAGGTGCCGCATGCTCAGCCTGGCTTGGTCTGCCCTTTGTCAGTTCTTTTTGAGAAAAGAAGAGGAGGGTAGAAACAGTCATGTCTATACATATGTATATAAATATTTGTAAATATGTTCTCCATACATCTCTTGTAATGAATACAAATGCATCCATTTCCAGAGAGCAGAAAGCCGCAAGCAAAATGCATCCTTCCTCATTAAGCCTGACTGGAGTTGGTCCTCGCTAGGATTCTTTCCATCAAAAATGCTGAAAAGTTCTAACAGTAACCTCTAATCATCTGTGGTATGCCCATGGTCTGTTAGTGTGGACTTTCTCTCCCACTTCTTCCCACACATTGCTTGTGAATGACATCATAATATCATGGCAACTTAAGGTGAGAAGAATTGAAAGCAACAATTAGCAGAAAAATCATCTTTGTGTTCTAGTTCTGGCGGTGGCTACATATCCTTTAGAAGTCATTGCATTTGTAAAATGAGAACACATCTCCTTTTCTTCTCCCTGGGGAATCATGGGAAAAGTGATTATGAAAAAATACTGTGAGCTTTAAGAAATAATGGTAGAGTATAATCTTAAGGGATCGTTCTGTTTATTGGAAATTAATATGCCTTTGCTGTCCATTTTGCCTAAGCCACTTTTCAGTATGAATTTACTTAGACATTTATACAAAAGAAAAGAGTGGAACCTAGGCAGTTATTTTTATAATAGAGAAAATATTTACTTAAATATTTAACCGAAACAGTTTGCATGCTCATAGCTCTTCATGGCTTGTCTGTGTTCTCTGAATATTCTGGCTTTAGCTAAGGGGATAACAGTAAGTTAATTTATATACATAGATGTATTTTTAGAATTCCTATTCATCCTTAATTTTAATCATCCTTTCATATTTTTGTTTCGCTAGCAGGTAGGATTCATCCAAATAAGTTGAGTGGGATAATTTTTTTTAACAGGTATTTACTTTGTATTTTATTCATGAGAAAATAACATTTTTTTGAGTATTTAAAGAATTTCTAAAAATTTTGCTTTGGATTTTTGCCAATTAGTGGTGTTATGTGGTATATTTTCATCATGTTTGAAATTTATCCAAGGCTGCTTGCTGATACCAAAGTACTGGAAAATGTTTTCTAAGGAGAATAAAATGCTATATTATAAAGGGATCTTAGATGTTATTTGATGCCCTGCAAAGCTATTTCCTTCCTGGAAAGAAAGAATAGGAGAAATACTGTTTACTTGGTAGATAAATTCTCTTCATCTACCTTAGCTATTCTCCCAGCGTGTACCCTGGAGAAAGGGGACTTTGCATTTGTTTCCTCTGTTAAGATATGCTAGACCATCACCGGATTGTAAAGTGCATCACCTTTTCTTCCACTTAATTGGGTAAAATATGAACTGGTCCTATATGTGCATTTGGATTCATTTTGGGGGGCAATACTGATCTAATTTCATGGAAATAATACTAGATATGGAAAGTTAGGGGACAGATCCTCTACCTTAGAGGGTAAGAATCTTGAGCAATTAAATACTTAGTTTCTGAGCCTTATTTTTGCTCTTATGTAACTGTAAATTAGGTAATATATAGAAGACTGTTAGAGCCAGACTTGACTTTAGAGGAATACTGTGGATTCTACCATTCACTTATTACTTATCTTGCATAGGGATCATGGCCCAAGTAGCAATGTCTACCCTGCCTGTTGAAGATGAGGAGTCTTCGGAGAGCAGGATGGTGGTGACGTTCCTCATGTCTGCTCTTGAGTCAATGGTGAGACAGCCTTACAATTATATAAAATGTTCATTCCATAGTTGGATAGGACTGGGCTTGTGCTTAAAACATAATTTTATATTTGTTTTGCTGTTTTAATAAGAATTTTTTTTTCTTGGAAAATACATAGATTGAAGTCAATCTTTTTTTTAATTTTTAAATTTATTTATGAAGCATATAAACATTCTTACCATACGATCATTCCATTCTTGTTATATAATCCATAACTCACAATATCATCACATATTCTTATATTCATTATCATAATCATTTCTTAGAACATTTGCATCAATTCAGAAAAAGAAATAAAAAGAAAACAGAAAAAAATTCATACATACCATATCCCTTACCCCTCCTTTCATTGATCATTAGCATTTCAATCTACTAAATTTATTTTTACATTTGTTTCCCCTATTTATTTATTTTCAATCCATATGTTTTACTCATCTGTCGATAAGGTAGATAAAAGGAGCATCAGACACAAAGTTTTCACAATCACACAGTCACATTGTGAAAGCTATATCTTTATACAATCATCTTCAAGAAACATGGCTACTAGAACACAGCTTTGCATTTTCAGGCAGTTCCCTCCAGCCTTTCCATTACACCTTAACTAAAAAGGTGATATCTATTTAATGCATTAAGAATAACCTCTGGGATAACCTCTCAACTCTTTGGAATCTCTCAGCCATTGACACTTTATTTTGTCTCATTTCCCTTTTCCCCCTTTTGGTTGAGAAGGTTTTCTCACTCCCTTGATGCTGAGTCCCAGCTCATTCTAGGATTTCTGTCCCACATTGCCAGGAAGGTCCATACCCCTGGGAGTCATGTCCCACGTAGACAGGGGGAGGGCAGTGAATTTGCTTGTTGCGTTGGCTGAGAGAGAGAGGCCACATCTGAGCAACAAAAGAGGTTCTCTTGGGGGTGATTGTTAGGCCTAATTTTAAGTAGACTTAGCTTATCCTTTGCTGGTTAAGTTTCATATGAACGAACCCCAAGATTGGGGGCTCAACCTATTGCTTTGGTTGTCCCCACTGCTTGTGAGAAAGTCAATCATTTTATTACCATGTTTCAGAATGTTCTTAACTTATCTACATGTTTAAGTATTTTACATTTAATTTCAATTTTTAATTTGCTAATATCTTAGGCAATCACTTATTTTACAAGTGTTAACTTTGAATTCACATGTAATATATGGTGTTTACTGAGAATAGGAGTTTGTACATTACAGTGTTTTATTTACTATATCTTTATAAAGAAAAGGATCAGAATTTTGGGCCACAAGTACATAACTCCTATTTTATATCTATTTCCTATTTTATTCTGCTTTTAAAGAATGTGTTCGTAATTGTCCTTACTCTGCCACTTTTTACTAAATTATGTAGTGTTCTTTAAAAAAACTTACCTTATACATAATTATAGTGAAATAGTCCTATTTTCTTGCTGTAGTTTCATATTTGTTTTACTATGATGATAGTAGTAAGTTTGGTTATGATGTTTTTCTGGACATAGAGATAGAAACACACAGCATTTAAGCTCACATTTTGAAAGTATTAGGTTTAGGTGTTGGCATGTTGAAATGAAATAGTCTAAGCAGGAGGAGGGTATGTGCTTCCTGTGTCTTTTAAGTAGTTGACCAGTTTTCATAGCAGTTTAATTTCACAGATCTCAGTATGACATAATAATTCTTTTTTGCTGTCCCCATTTTTTCTGTTTAAAAATTAATTTTTAAAAATTATGTAATGAAAGAAGTTTTTAAATTGTTAGTGGTTATATCGTATTATCTTCTGAATGTCACTTATTTCTACCCTGTAAACAAAAAACTAGCAAAACTTTGTGACTCTTATTTAATATTTAGTGATAAATACTACTCTGGAATCACAGATAATTTTTTAAAATCATCTTTACGTAGAGTATCGCAGCATCTCACAAGACTTGGGTCAGTCTGTTCTTTAGAACGTTTTTATTGCTTTCTCTCTTTTCTTTGACAAAGTCAATTCATTATTCTCAGCCTTTATTTCCTCTTTGTGAGCAGGAATAAATGTATCTCTTCTTACATTCCTAGTTGCATATTGCAAAGTTTAATTACAGTTCTGTAAGATATTGAGTTCTTGACTGGCTTGTCAGAGTGCTAAAGAAACCAAGGGCAGTTTCATCTTTCCCTTTGCCCATAGATATCTTTGAGCAAATCCTTGGACAGTATACAAACCTTGGCTTTCTGTTTCGCAAATACTGCCTTTGGTGCAGGGTTGTCCAACTAAGTATGGATAGTGCAGCAAGAATGCATCCTCATTTATCACAAGGTAGGCAAATAATAGTTCCTTACACGTGAGCCACCTTAGTACATATCATATGAGTTAATGTCACAAAGTAATAGTATATCATTAATCTTCATCCTGGGGACTCTTATTGGCCATCTCTAAGTCAGAAGTTCTCTACTGTGGCTTTATTATAATTCAGAAGATTTCTGATCATCTCAGTTGGTGTAAAATTATTTAAGGTTACTTTCTTAAGTAATACTATCCAGAAGTAATTTTCCATTTAGAGTGGTAATTGTACAAATAGAAAACAGAGGAAAGTTACATATTTCAACAAATGATACTGAGAAAATAGACTTTTTGGCCAAAAAAAAAGATTCGATATATAGCCTTAATTTCTGTGCCAAGTTAAACTTTTAAACTTTAGATAAATAAAATTAAATTATGAAAACAAATTTTTAAAAACCAGAACAATATATGATTATGTATATAATTTTGTAAGAACTTTTCTGTGCTTAGCCATTAGAGTGCTTTTGTGGATCAATAGAAAGTACAGTAGAAGAACGGACAAAGGAGATGATAATGCACGAGCAGAAATCTAATGTACAATACACTTTAATTTTAATATCAGCCAGTGGAATATTGATTATGATAACTAGGATCCACTTTAAAAATATTTCTAAGAGAGATACAGAATAACATTTGCTGGGATTTTGTGAATTAGCTTTTCATAGAGTGCAAATGGGAGTATCAACTGACATTTTTAGAAAGCAGTTTGAAGTAGGTTTTAAAAACATAGGTTTTAAGAGCCGTGAACAAATTTACATTTTTAAATGTTGTTTGACCTCTCTGACTCTTCTGAGAAACTAATTTGTGATGCACATAAATATTTTGTTCTCAGATTATCATTACAATATTACTTTTAGGAGGGATAATTGCCAACGTTTTCAATAATAGCACTAAATGAATTATTATATATCCATAAAACAGAATATTACATATTTAGCTTACTTTTTAAAAGATTATTTAATCTTGTCAGAGTATACTCAGTGAACTTTGGATAAGTAATAGATAATGTGATTCCACTTCTGTGTACATACGGAAATGCATCTGGAGGTGGAAGTATGCAGTGGAAGTTGTGGTGTAGGTCTCAAATCTCCCTTTCAAGACTGATGCACTCATTCTGCTGTTTCCGGAAGTGTTAGAACCACCTTGCCCAAGGTCTGACTTCTTCTCTCGGGAGGGCCATCCAAGCTCTAGAGCTCTTCTAATGCATCTCATCAGAGGAATCTTGCTCTCTGCTTAATTCTGCTTCCCCCATACCTCACGGTTCTTGTTCCTGAGAGTACTCCCCAGTAAGCCTGCATGCAAATCTTGGTATCTGTCTTTTTGGGTTATCTGACTTGTAGATTATAAGACATTTCTGCCTTTTTTCCTTATAAATTCTGTATCTTCTTCTCTTTAAAATCAGGGGTAAAAACCATTTAGAAAGAAGAGTACCTTCAAAAAAATAACAGCTCTGTTCTACGTATGATAACTGAAGCAAGAGTAGAAACTAGGGACTTTACTTGAATTCTAGATTATGTATCAAGATAGGCTGAGTGTTAGGTTTATTATTCATCCAGCAGAAATAATACTTTTAAACATCTGTTTATAACCTAACGTTTTCTGTTTGTATTTTAGTGTAAAGAACTGGCTAAATCCAAGGCAGAAGTGGCCTGCATTGCAGTATATGAAACAGACGTGTTCGTTGTTGGAACCGAGAGAGGACGTGCTTTTGTCAATACCCGGAAGGATTTTCAGAAAGATTTTGTAAAATACTGTAAGCTTTATATTTCACAAATTTTAAACCTAAATATTTGTGGGTAAGACACGTCTTATTTTCTTCTAAGGCAAAATGAAATTTATACTAGAAAAGAGTCCAAGTGAACTACTAAGTTGGTAATAATAGGGGTAAATACTGACCCATTTAAGAAAAATGGTAAATGTTTATTGTGCTGTGCCTATTGCTTGGCATTCCTCTGGATTGGTTGGAACACTTTTAGAGAGAAGGTAGAGAAATTTAGGATTGATTAAAAATTCTTTTTTTATGTTCTTGGTCTTTAGTGTATTGAAAACTAGTCTCTATCTGTGGAAGTAAGTTTGTTCAAGCATTATTCATAGTGAAACAGGTCTCCCATGCTCCCTCAGTGAAAAGAATTGTTAGTCTTCTGTGGGTATTGTGATTTCCCAGTTGGGATCATTAGTGAGCTTATTTGACCTTGCAACAAATGCAGTAGAGGAATGTGCTATAGGTTGTTAAATACCTGTGGCCTTTCATGGTGTGACAGTTTTTTAATCTGTCTTTAATCTAACATGTCTATAGATTTTATACTAAATAAATAACTTAATAAAATACCATTTTTTAATATGGAAAGGTAAGATAAAAGGGTGGGACTGTCTTAGGACAATATATTTGAATAACTTAATAAAATAGCATTTTTTAATATGAAAGAGAAAATAAAGGGTGAGAGTGTAGTAGGACAGTGTATTTGTCTGTAAGAGCTAACATTAAATTTCCATTGTCAAGTTAGATCCAGTTTATGATAAATCAAGTAGATCATGAAATGAATACAAATAATTTTGTGAATTCATTACTTTCAATTCCCAATTGTATTTTTTAATCTTTTTCTCCTCCCAACCCTTTTAAGCTTTATGGTAACAATACATTTTTAAATTATTATCCATATTTCTTAAAATTTTGAGAAATTTTAAGGCCTCGATTATGCTTATATATTCAAATTTATACTGATAACATTGTTTAGTTTATGTGACTATCAGCTGCCATCTGTCCCTTGAATACTATAATCCCACTGGCAGCTGTGTTTACCTTCCCTTTCCCTATGCTGCCTTGCTTATATGGTTCTGTACTGGTTAGAATTAAGCATTAGGGGAATTGTCCACATACGTAAATTGGAGTCCCTGCCTATTGGTATTTATACTGTCTTTTCCTTACCAGTAATTTGATGCCATGGGCAATAACCTTTGGATATAATTCTTCAAATACTTATTATTGTTCCTATACATTATTTTATAAATAAGGAGCAGTAGTGGTCCTCTGAAACTAATCAGTAGGTTTATAAGTCAGTTTTGAAAATTCCTTGGAATTCTTGGGGAGCATCATCATCCCTTTTCAGGGATTTAGAAGAGCTTTGTCCAACAGAAATATAATATGAGTTAAATCTAATATGTGTATAGTTGTGACATTGAAGAAAAATAAGAGTAAAATTCATTTTAGTAATAATATTTTAAGCCCAATATATAAAAAACATCATTTCAGTATGTAGTCAGTATAAAAATTGTAAATGATAATTGGCATACTTTTTCTTTTTACAATGAGTCTTCAAAATCCAGTGTCTCCATTGTGTATTATACTCTGATGACACATCTTAATTTGGACTGGCTGTGTTTCATGTGATTATCAGCCACATGGGTATCATGGCAATTATATTGGACTGTGCAATACTAGATTGTTTTGTGTAGGGACCGTCATCCCACATGCAAATTACTCTGAAGGTTCCTTTTTTAAATAAACTCAAAACTGCTAGTTGCTTGTTTATACTTTGTAGACTTTTTAGCTTCTAGTTATACTTATGTCAGAGGTGATTATCGTTTCCTTTTACTTCCATTTAGTTCATTTATGCCTTTTAGAATTTTACCAAAATATTTCCCCCATTTATCCTTTCTATTTTTATACCAAATCATATATGTTGTTAGAGTATAGGAAAAATATTCATGCTAAATGCCAAATATTAAGATATTGGGAATGGGCCTTTTATATTACTAATGATTTTTCAGGTGTTGAAGAAGAAGAAAAGGCTGCTGAGATGCATAAAATGAAATCTACAACTCAGACAAATCGGATGAGTGTAGATGCTGTGGAAATCGAGACACTGAGAAAAACAGTTGAGGACTATTTCTGCTTTTGCTATGGTAATGCAGTACATTTTAATTATCTAAAAGGTGCACAATATAGTTCAGTTTTCTAAAGGATAAGTCACATAATTGATTTAAACAATCATATAGTACATTTTCACAAATTAAATGGATTGGTTCCTAAATATTGAGTTAACATGAGATAAATAAACCTTATTTTCCATTTCCATTTTGGTGAAACCCAGAAGCAAATATAGCTATTAAAACTATTTATTTATTTTGTAATAAAATTTTATTGAGACTAGAACTGTTAATTTCTTATGAGCGCCAGTCTCTGATTCCCTTCAGAACTACCTTTTGTTAATTCAATTATATATATATATATAAGGTGCAACAGAGGTCTTTTAAGAAAATAGTCAAAAGTGGAGGATATAGATTATACTGTCAGGGTTACAGGCAAAATTTAATTTTGTGTAATTGGATTTCTAGCATCTGTAAGGCTTTAATGCTCCATGCACAGACAGACAGGCTAATAGAATACACCCATTTGTGAACGTAAGTTATGTTTACTTCACAGTTTTCATTGAGAATATTGACCAAGAATTGCTCAGCATTTAATGGTGATAGTTGGATTTGTCAGGCTTCCTGTTCTGAGGCAGAATTGTATGTGATAAGAGTGTGATTATACTAGGTTGGGACCTAGTATAATTGAGAACAGTGAGAGATCAACCATTTTTTCCTCTCCTTTTAGGGTTTTTTTTTTTTTACTATTTAAACTTTTATTCTCTTTTTTTTTTGGTAACTTTTTTTTTTTATAGTGTAACATTTATACAAAGCAAAGAAATAAAAAAGCAATAGTTTTCAAAACACTCTTCAAAAAGTGGTTACAGGATAGATCCCAGAGTTTGTCATGGGCTACCATACGATCCTCTCATATTTTTCCTTCTAGCTGCTCCAGAATGTAGGAGCCTAGAGGACTTAAATACTTTATCATACAATGACTTTTTTTCCTTCCTTTTTTGTGTACAGTAACATATATACAAAAAAGCTGTAAATTTCCAAGCACAGTGTCACAATTAGTTGTAGAACATATTTCAGACTTTGACATGGATTACAGTTTCACAATTCTAGATTTTTACTTGTAGCTGCTGTAAAATACTGGAGACTAAAAGAGATCAGCATTCATATTCATTTGTTAAGTCCTATGTTCTATGTATAATTCTGCCATCACCTTTCATCTTTCCATACCTCTCATTGGGGTTGTTTGGGCTATGGCAATTCTAAATTTTTGATATTGGAAGGCTCTGTCACTAATATGGAGTAGGGAGATGGAACTATCTGATGTTCTAGAGAGGCTGGGCTAGGTTTTAGGACTTATCTGGACCAGGGACCCATCTGGAGGTAGTAGGTTTCTGGAAAGTTACTCTAGTGCCTGGAATCCTTGTGAATTCTTATACCCTAGGTGTTCTTAGGATTGGCTGGAATGGTCCTGGTTGGGGGGTTGGCAGTTATTTTAGGTAGCAAGGTCTACCTGAAGCTTGTGTAAGAGCAACCTCCAGAGTAGCCTGTCAACTCTATTTGAACTCTCTGCCACTGATACTTTATTAGTTACACTTCTTTTCCCCTTTTGGTCAGGATGGAATTGTTGATCCCATGGTGCCAGGTCTGGATTCATCCCTGGGAGTCCTCTCCCATGTCTCCAGGGAGTCTTTCACTCCTGGATGTCATGTCCCACGTAGCAGGAAGGGCAATGATTTCACTTGCATAGTTGGGTTTAGAGAGACTAAGGCCACATCTGAGCAATAAGAAAGGTCCTCCAGAAGTAACTTTTTTTTTCCCTTTATTTGGAGAAGTTGTGGGTTACAGAACCATCATGTACAAAATACAGGATTCCCATATACCACCCTATCAGAAGTAACTCTTAGGCATGACTATAAGTAGTCTAAGCTTCTATGCTACCTACATAAGCTTCACAGGAGTAAACCTCATGATCGAGGGCATGGCCTATCAATATGGGTGTCCCTAAGGTTTGACCAGTATCAGGGGGATTCCCTGATGGTAAGGTTTAATAGTTCCATAATCTTTTCTCCGTTCCCTCAAGGGACTTTGCCAATACTTTTTGATTATCTGGTTAATATACTCTAGTATGTTTCCAGGCATTACAATAATCTATACAGGATTAAAGGACCTCTTTCTCATTCTGTGCTCTCTGTGTTTCAGTTGTTCAAATGAGCTATACAGATATGTTGAATTAGATTATGCACCACAGAAAATTTCAGTTCTGGATCAAATAAACCTTTCTTCCAATGGTCTCAAAGAGTATGTGTGGTTCTAAAATATAGACACTGTCTTCTTTACCCCTATGTTCTGAATTACTTTAACCCCAACCTGTTCGGCTTCATTTTTATCTCTAAATATCAGGTTATATATATAAAACAGCCTCTCAAAACCCAGAAATAATAATCACCACTCTGGACTTAATGTGTCTGCTCTAAAAGCTTACAATCTAGGCCCCTGTTTTCTTTTTTTTTTATTTCATGCTTTTCATCATGATCATTTCTTGGAACATTTGCATCTATTCAGAAAAAGAAATAAAAAGAAAAAAAATTCATACATGCCATTACCCCCCACCCCTCCCCCTCACCGATCACCAGCATTTCACTCTAAATTTATTTTAACATTTGTTCCCCCTATTATTCATCTTTATTCCATATGTTTTACTTGTCTGCTGATAAGGTAAATAAAAGGAGCATCAGCACAAGGTTTTCACAGTCACATAGACACATTGTAAAAGCTATATCATTATACAATCATCTTCAAGAAACATGGCTACTGCAACACAGCTCCACATTTTCAGGCAGTTCCCTCCAGCCTCTCCACTACATCTTGACTAACAAGATGATATCTATTTAATGCATAAGAATAACCTCCAGGATAACCTTTCAACTCTGTTTGGAATCTCTCAGCTATTGACAATTTGTCTCATTTCATTCTTCCCCCTTTTGGTCGAGAAGGTTTTCTCACTCCCTTGATGCTGAGTCTCAGCTCATTCTGAGGTTTTTCTCAATCCCTTGATGGTGAGTCTCAGCTCATTCCAGGATCTCTGTCCCACATTGCCAGGAAGGTCCACACCCTTGGGAGTCATGTCCCACATAGACAGGGGGAGGGTGGTGAGTTTGCTTGATACGTTGGCTGGAGAGAGAGGCCACAAATGAGCAACAAAATAGACTCTTAGGCCTAATTTTAAGTAAGCTTGACCTAACCTTTGTGGGGTTAAGTTTTATATGAACAAACCCCAAGACTGGGTGCTCAGCCTATAGCTTTGATTGTCCGCACTGCTTGTGAGAATATCAAGAATTCAACTTGGGAAAGTTGAATTTTCCCCCTTTCTCACCATTCCCTGAGGGGGACTTGGCAAATAATTTTTTATTCACTGTTCAAATCACTCTGGGATTTATTGGGTAGGCCCCTGTTTTCTTTTTCTTTTTTTTTTCCTTTTTTTATTTTTTAAAATTTTTTATTAATTAAAAAAAATTATAAGAAACACAAACATTCCGAACATATACACTCAGCAATTCACAATATCATCACATAGTTGCATATTCATCATCATGATCATTTCCCGGCATCAATTCAGAAAAAGAAATAAAAAGACAACAGAAAAATATAACAAACAGAAAAAAAAAAAATTTTACAGGCCATACCCCTTACTAATCCCTTTCATTGATCACTAGCATTTCAAACTAAATCTATTTTAACATTTGTTCCCCCTATTATTTATTTTTATTCCATATGTTCCTCTCATCTGTTGACAAGGTAGATAAAAGGAGCATCAGACACAAAGTTTTCACAATCACACAGTCACATTGTGAAAGCTATATCATACAATCATCATCAAGAAACATGGCTACTGGAACACAGCTCTACATTTTCAGGCAGCTCCCTCCAGCCTCTCTATTACATCTTGGATAACAAGGTGATATCTACTTAATGCATAAGAATAACCTCCAGGATAACCTCTCAGCCATTGACACTTTGTCTCATTTCACTCTTCCCCCTTTTGGTCGAGAAGATTTTCTCAATCCCTTGATGCTGGGTCTCAGCTCATTCTAGAGTTTTTCTCAATCCCTTGATGCTGAATCTCAGCTCATTCTGGGATTTCTGTCCCACGCTGCCAGGAAGATCCACACCCCTTGTAGTCATGTCCCACATAGGCAGGGGGAGGGTGGTGAGTCTGTTTGCTGTGTTGGCTGGAGAGAAGAGGCCACATCTGAGCAACAAAAGAGGTTCTCCTGGGGGTGACCCTTAGGCTTAATTTTAAGTAGGCTTGACCTATCCCCTGTGGAGTTAAGTTTCGTATGAACAAACCCCAAGACTGGGGGCCCAGCCCACAGCTTTGGCTGTCCACATTGCTTGCGAGAACATCAAGAACTCAACTTGGGGGGGGGGAGTTGAGTTTTCCCCCATTCTCACCATTCCCCAAAGGGGACTTTGCAAATACTTTTCCACTCACTGATCAAATCACTCTGGGATTCATCAGGACATCACCTGGACAAACCAACAAAATCTCATGTCCTATACAAAGTTCAATGTACTTAAGGTGTTCAATCAGCTATCTACATAAGTTATACTAGGAGATGCACTAGTCAAAGTATGGATTTGTACCAAATAAACATTTTGTGCTTTAGTCTCACACATTAGTTGAAATTTTAAAATATTAAGTACCATCTATTTTCAGCACACTGCAGTAATGACATTCTTTTGTTCTTCCTCTTGCAAAAACCCGTTTTCTTAATAAGCATTAACTAAAGGTGACCATACCATTGTTGTTTTTTTGTTTCTGCCTTATTTTGTCTGTACAAATGTCCCACATGTTCATTCACATCATTGCATGCCTCACACAACATTGTTCCTTTTTGTAGCAGCACAGCCTCCGTTCACAAGTATACACCATCGTTCACCATTCTACTTCTCCGTCAGTGCCTCCTTCAGGCACTTGAATTCATCGGGCATCATGTAGTTATGTAGGTTCTTAAAAAAACTATTTTATACTTTTCATTTTGGCCCTTTGGTTCAGTTCATGGTTTTGAACTTTTGCTAGCTTGGAGATAGGCCCCTGTAGCATTTCGTAGTAGTTGTGAAGTCAGATATTACCAGAAGGCATGAATGCCATTAAGACTTGATAACCTAATGATGATTTAGTTTTAAATTTTACTACCATGTACTAAAGTGTCTACTCTTTTTACTTCCTCCCACCTAGGAAAAGCTTTAGGCAAATCAACAGTGGTACCTGTTCCATATGAGAAGATGCTAAGAGACCAATCGGCTGTGGTAGTGCAGGGGCTTCCTGAAGGAGTTGCCTTTAAACACCCTGAGAATTATGATCTTGCAACCCTGAAATGGATTTTAGAGAACAAAGCTGGGATTTCATTCATCATTAAGAGGTGAAATACTTTCTCCCTTCCTACCCACCAAAAGTTTATTTGTATAAAGTTTAATAGTTAGCTTATTTTTACATTTTGAAAATTCTTGTTTGGATTTAGAAATCAGTTTTGCTTTACAGTGATTTTGTTTTCTGTATTCATATGTAGTTTTTTGTTTTCTTATAATGCAGACCTTTCCTGGAGCCAAAGAAGCACTTAGGTAAGTGATTGCTTTGATTATTTGGTAGCTGGCTGGTATTTTGTCAGGTTTAAATATTTTTAATGTATTAAAATGTATAATACATTTATACATTTTATATATTATTAAAAAATAATAAATTTAATGATTTCTCTTTTAAAAATAATACATTTTGGGGTGAAGTACTATGATGTTTATAGAAATCAGTGAAAGTTTTATTGAACTAAAAAGGTAGAGACTTGGTTTTTGTTTCCACCTCTGATACTTTGTGATGTATACAAGGTTTTGTTTGTAATGCGTAAGAATATATATTGGCTCTGTTCTCGTTTCCCAGAGTTATAAGTATGATGTAATTTACCGAATGTTTATTGGACACCAATCACAGACAAGATATTACCAGGTAAAGGATTTGGACAGGAGAGGAGATACGTAACTATGTATAAGTATTAACACTTAAGTGCTGATAGTTTATTGGGAGAGATAAGAAAAGTCTATAAAATGACCGTGACAAGAACAAGCATACATATATAAGCATAGTACATAAAAATGTTCAATGTACAGAAAAGTACCATGGAAGTTCATTGGAAGGAAGATTTGCTTTTGGTTCAAAATTCTCTTTTCATGAGGAAGAAGGATTAAGATGGGCCCTTGAAGAATTAAGATTTCAGCAAGTTGATCCTTTTGGGAAGGCTTTCCGTTTATTTGATGGTGAAATAAGTCATATTCAGAAGACTGATACCCTTTAGAGGCAAGTTTGTGTGAGGCCTTTGAAAGTAAATAACCAGAATTATTGGCAACCTCTTAATCGTGAAAGATTGTGAATGAGAGGACAAAAGATTTTACATACACACACACCCCTGCTTTTTTTTTTTTTTAACATTCTTTGCTTTATTCTTACCATGATGAAGAGAGTAAATTTTTAGCAGCTTTATTGAGGTATAATTGATATACCATAAAATAACTTGTTTTAAGTGTACTATTTAATGATTTTTTAGTAAATTTACAGTTTTACAGCCATCACTGCAAACACCCTTTCAGAACATTTTCATCCTCTCATTTCTGGCATTTTGCAAATATTACGTAAATGAAATATACAATATATATCCTTTTCAGATTGGCTTTTTTTCACTGCACAATTCCCTTGATGTTCATTCAGATTGTTGATTATATCAATAGTTCATTCCTTTTCATTGCTGAAGAGTAAATATTCCACTATATGTCTATACCATCTTGTGTTTATCCATTTACCAGATTATGGGCAATTAGATTATTTCTACTTTTGGTTGTTATGAATAATGATCTGTGACCATATATGTACAAGCTTTTGTCTAGACATGTTTTCATTTCTTTTGGGAGTGAAATTGCTGAGTCATAGTATGTATTTATGTTTAACTATTAAGAAACTGTCAAACTGTATTCCAAAAGAGCTGTACCATTTTATGTTCCCATCAGCAATGTAGGTTTGAGGATTCCAGGTTTTCCACATCCTACCAACACTTGTTATTAATAGTCTTTCATTTTTTTTAACAGCTTTATATATTGTAATGCAATTTATATAATATAAAGTTATCTAGTTAAAGTATATAATTCAGTGATTTTTACTCTGTTTACTGAATTGTGCAATCATCATAATTTAATTTTAGAACATAATCATTATCCTCAAAAGAACCTTCTACCCTTTAGCAGTCACTCTCCCCCCGCCTTCTACAAGACATGGGCAACCACTAATCTACTTTATATCTCTAGATTTACTTTTACTGAATATTTCATTTAAATGGGATCTTATAATATGTGGTCTTTTGCATCTGGCTTCTTTCAGCACGTTTTTGAAGTTTGTCAAGGTTGTTGTATGTATCAAAATTTCATTCCTTTTTATTGCTGAATTGTTATCCATTGCATGGATGTACCACATTTTGTTTATCCATTCATCAGTTGCTGGACATTTGCATTGTTTCTGTTTCATTGGTTATTATGAATCATGAACATTACTATTTACTATTACTTGAGACTGGAATTGCTGGGTCTCATGGTAACTCTATGTTTAACTTTTTGAGAAACTACCTGACTTTTTATAAGTGATCACAGCATTACAATTCATTCCGCAGTGTATCAGCGTTCTGGTTTCTCCGCATCCTTGTTAGTCTTTGTTATTTTCTGTCTTTTTTATTTAGCCATCCTGATGGGTGTAAAGTGGTATCTTTATGGTTTTGATTTGCAAATTTTAATTGACTAATAATGTTGCCTATCTTTTCAAGTTCTTATTGTTCATTTGTTGATTTCCTTTGGAAAAAAATGTCCATTCAGATCCATTCCCCATTTAAAAATTGTTTTCTTTTTTGTCTTTTTCTTGTTGAATTGCATTCTGGATATGAGTCCCTTATCAGATTATATGATTTATATATATTTTCTTCAATTTTGTGAGTTGTCTCTTCACTTTAAAAAAATATATATTTTTATTGAAATATCTTCACACCATACAGTCTATCCAAATAGACAATCAGTGACTCACAGTATATCATCACATAGTTGTGTATTCATCACCATGATCATTTTTAGAATATTTGCATCATTCCAGAAAAAGAAATAATAAGAAAACCTCCAAACGTCTATACCCCTTACCCCTCCCTTGCATTAACTACTTGTAGTGCAATCTACCCACTTTTTTTTTTTTTTACCCCTTATCCCCCCCCATTATTTATTTATGTTTTTTGTCCTTATTTTTTTACTCATCTGTCCATGCCCTGGATAGAGAGTACAAGGCTTTCACAGTAACGCGGTCACGTTGTATATGCTGTATCATTGTATGGTCATCTTCAGGGATCAAGGCTGCCGGAGCACAGCTCAGCAGTTTCAGGTGCTTCCTGCCAGCCACTCCATACGCCGTAAACTAAAACGGGAGGTCTATATAATGCATAAGAATAACCTCCAGGATAACTTCTCGCCTCTGTTTGGAATCACTCAGCCACTGACACTTTATTTTGTCTCCTTTCTCTCTTCCCCTTCTTGGTTAAGAAGACTTTCTTAATCCCATGCTGTTGGGTCCCAGCTCATCTCCAGGAGTTCTGTCCCACGTTGTCAGGGAGATTTATACCTCATGTCCCACACAGGGGGAGGGCAGTGAGTTCAGCCACTGAGTTGGTTGAGAGAGGGCACATCTGAGCAACAAAAGAGGTTCTCTGGGGGTGACTCTTAAGCAGAATTATAAGCAGGCTTAGCTTCTCCTTTGTAGGAATAAGTTTCATGGGGCATGGCCGGAGATCGAGGGCTCAGCCTGTTGAATGGATTATCAAGTTCCCACTACTTGTGAGTGTATCAGGAATTCCCCAGGTGAGGAAGTTGAATATTTCCCTCTTTCTCCCTAGTCCACCAAGAAGGCTTTGCAAACACCTTTTTATGCTTTGCTCAAATCACTCTGGGGATGTATTGGGACATCACACTAACCTGTACAAACCAAGATCTCATTCCTTATTCAACATACTATGTAATTAAATGGTATTCCAATAAACTGACCATACAAGTTAAATTAGATAATGTGCTCCCCAAAATATAAATTTTGCACCAAATAAACATCTCTTCCTTTGGCCTCACATACAAGTTGAAGTTTTAAGATATAGATCATATCATCCTTTACCCTGTATTCTGATCTACCCCAGTCCTATATATAATAGCTTTATTCATATCTCTAGTCAAGTCTGATCACTTTTTCAACTTTTTTAACAGTTGCTGAATGGGGTAATGATGATTTTTATAGCTTCAGAGTTCTCACTCTGAGCCTCAAGTGTCATGTAAATACCCAAACTTTTAGGGAGTAACCAGGTTATACACAAATAACTCAGCACCTCAGAATTTAGAAATAACAGAACTCTGGTTTTTGATGAGGTTTTTCATGTCTGTTTGTATATTCTG
>PVIY010003633.1:69383-111164 GCA_004026745.1 Myrmecophaga tridactyla
TTAGGAGGGTTAACATAGGTAATATAGACTTCAGCCAGGTTTTCCCGGACTAAACTGGCCTCCTATCAGGGGGAAGGAGTCACCTGCATCAGTTTTCCCTGAGGGTGAGACCCAGCAGGTTAAAAGACTTTCCTGTGAAGTCTCTGGGCTCTGTTTTTCTTATCCTGCCCTATATGTGGCGCTTGTCTGCCTGCAGGTCCCACCAGCATAAGATGATGCTGCACCTTTAACTTTGGAAGACTTTCCCTGCTTTGGGCGTAGTGGAGACAGAGGAGAGGTTGTAGACTGGTTTTAATGGCTTCAAATTACCAAGCCCTGGGGTCTGAATTCCTTGAGGGAGGGATTCCACCTGAGTTGGGCTTCACCCCTCCCCTGTGGAAGGCACAGGCTCCAGACAAGCCCTGCCTGAAAGGAGCTTGTTACTGCCTGTGCCTGCGGCAGTTGCATCCTGAAAAGTCCTGCCGCTGAATCCAGAGGCATCCAAGCCTTATAGAAACGCAGCCACAAAACCTCTGTTTCTTTCCTTGTTTTTCTTTTTCTGTTAGCCCAATGAGCGACCTCCGCTTTGACCAGGTTCACCTGAGCTGGGGGCTTATTTTTAGTAGTCAGAATTTGCTGATTAATGCCACAATTGGTGTTTGGTTGGACTCAGCCCCTGCTGCTGGTAAAGTCTCTTTCCTTTCTCCTCTGGGAAGCAGCCTGTGGAGGAGGGGCGCCGGCCACCACGGCTTGGGGAACTCATGGTTCTGGGGAGGCTCGCAGCCAGTCCAGCTGATCCAGCCTGGGGTACGTTGTGTGTCCAGTCACTGACATGGCTCCGGGAGCTGTTCTGCACTGTTTCTGGTTATTTAGTAGTTGTTCTGGGGGACGAACTAAAACGCGCACATTGCTAAGCCGCCATCTTGGCCACTCCCTCCTAGAAATAACAGAACTCTGGAGTACATGTGATTGCTGTATCTTTACTCTTTTAATAGTGTCCTTTGAATACAAAATTTTTAAATTGTGTAAAGTCCAACTTATTCTTGCCACTTGTGCTTTTGATGTCATAGCTAAGAAACCATTGTTTAACTCAGTCAAAGGTTTCCGTATTTTCTTCTAGAAGTTTCATAATTTTAGCTCTTACATCTAGGTCTTTGGTCTATTTTGAGTTAATTTTTTTTTTGTATGATGTGAGTAGTAGTAAGGGTCTCAGTTAATCTTTTTGCATGTGTAATCATGTGTGAATAAAGACAGTTTATTTCTTCCTTTCCAGTCTGAATGGCTTTTATTTGTTGTTGCTTTGGCTATAACATGCAACATAATATTGATTAAAAGTGATGAATAGCAGACATTGTCTTGTTCTCAATGAGAGGGGAAAACGTTTAGTCTTTATCCTTATTTGTAATGTTAGCTTTGCGTCTTTTGGATATGTCCTTTTTAAGGTTGAGCTAGAAAAGATTTCTTTTTTGATGTGTATATTAAAATTCAGATTTTCTTTGATGAGTATGTTTTTCCTGATGTGTTCCAAATTGGGCTAGTCAGACTTTTTTATATTTTATCAAGTTGTTCTTTCTTGAAACTTGCTTTGAAACTTTGAGGCTTATTTGTTAATTAAAGAATAATCCTATTATATTTTGTAGTTCAAGTGACTTTATATGATTCAGCCTTTGTGCCATACCAACTCTGAAAAGAATTAAGTGACTGTAATGGTATATTTTCCAGTTTTTTTTTTTTAATTTAAGAGCATTATTGAGGTGTAATTGACATACAATAAGCTGTACATATAAAAAGTGGAAAACAGGATTAGTTCTCACACACACATATATATATATACTGTGAATCCATCACTTCTATCAAGATAATGAGCACATCCATTACTACCAAAAGCTTCCTCCTGCTTTTCTAATCCTTTCTTCTTCCTTTCCTCTATAGCTGTCACTGTAGAGTTTTTGGCATTTTCTAGATTGTTATATGAGTAAAATCATATAGTATGTACTACTTTATGGGAAAGGGATCTGGCTGCTTAATTTTGAGATTACCCCTAGTTCATTCTATTTTTTTGGTTGTTGAATATTATTCTATTTTTTTGTATAGATGCACCACAATTTGTTTTTGCATTCATCCTTTGGTGAAAGATTTGTTTCCATTTCTTGACTGTTATAAAAGCTATAACAGTCTATAGCTATTCTTTGCCTAGTCATATATTTTCATTTATCTTTGATAAATGCTTAAAATTGAAGTGGCTGGATCTTAAGGCAGTATGTTTAAATTAACAAAGTTCCAAACTGGTTTTTGAAGTGATTGTACCATTTTACATTCCTACCAGATGTGTATGAGAGTTCTCTATCCTTACCAACATTTGGTGTGGTCAGGTTTTTTGTTTGTGTTTTGTTTGTAATTTTTTTTTTTTTAACATGGGCAGGCACCGGGAAACGAACCCGGGTCCTCTGGCATGGCAGGCAAGCATTCTTGCCGCTGAGCCACCGTGGCCCGCCCTGTAATATTTTATTGAGATATGAATCACATAATATACAATTTACCATTTTAAAGTGTGCAATTCTGCGTTTTTAAATATAGTCACAAGAAATCCCATGCCTGCTATATCACTCCTTTATTTTTTCCTAGCCAGATGTACTCTTTTTTTTTTAGATATTTTTATTGAAAAAATCTTCATACACAAAGTTGGGAAACATTCTCCACTCACCCCATTTCATTCTGTATTTTAAGGCCTTTGGAAATATTAGTCATATTTCAAAGTGTTGGTAAAATCTGAACCCCCCCCTTTTGGTACATAGGTGGTCGCGCGATGGTAACAGATGCTGAAAGGTCGATACTGTCTCCACGTGGAAGGTAAAGCTTAATTTCCTTAGCACTGAGTAACTTCCGTATCTGACAGAGTTTTAGTGTTTAGTGCTAGATGTTTCTCATCTCTAGAGTTTATTAGGCAATTGAATCATTAGGCGATCTTGTGAAAATGCAGATCTGAGGAAGGGCCTGGGATTCTGCTTTTTCCTGTAAGTTCCTAGGTGAAGCTGATGTTCTGATGACCACACCAATAAGGAATGTCTTACTAATAAAGTAGAATTTGAAAGTTAATACACTATTCTATATTGTTCTGTTACTTTTTTTTGAAAGGGTTGATTGGAATTAAAATACTATTTCCCCTTTATTCACTTTTTCAACTCCTGCATATTTAGTAGTATCCCAAAGTAAACATGCTGAAGTGCTAAAATTATTTTATTGAATTCTTTAACCATCTTTATGCATGGCTGTAATAATATACATCACCATTATATATTAGCTTCTTTTTTCTGCTTTGCACATTGTATCTTTAAAATCTTTATTTTCCCTATTTGACAACTCAAAATTAGGTAATGTAAATGTCATAGTTGTATCAGTTTTACATTCAGCTTGGGACATTTTATTAGGTTGAGATCCAGTGCATTTGAATATTGTGTTTGTGGCTGTCACCATTGCATAGCGTGATCAGAGCTACTTCTCTTTTCAGTTGTGGGCCCGTCAAAGTGAAAACTGAACCCACGGAAGATTCTGGTATGTATTATGTTTTTAGAATGAATTAGGAAATTAATTAAAGAAGCTTTTCCCTAAATTTAGAAGGTTTTTAAAATATGTATAGATTTTAAATTTTGTGGTAAAATACATATACCATAAAATTGGCTATTTTTAAGTGTCAGTTCAGTGGCATTAAGTAGATTTCCAGTGTTGTGCTACTGTGACCATTATCTATTATCAAAATGCATTCGTTACCCTGCTCTGGACCCTGGCACTTCCCCTGTATAGCCATTCACATTTGTTTGTCTCCCTAAAGGCATTTGGAATGAATTCTTGGAGAAAGACTATGTTAACTTTCATATGTATTTCTATATGTTAGTGAGACCTCTGAAGTACTTTATAGATATACTATGTTTGGTTTTTTTTTCTGCAAGCCACAAAAACGTTAATGTTGAATTGTCCTTAGTTTTGGGGAAAAGGTATTTAAATCTCTTACAGTATTTGCTTGCTTTATAGAAAGTGTTTCTTCCTATTTCATTCATACGATATTTCAGTTTTTTGTTTAATTTTTAGTTGGTTGTGTCAGAAATCATTTAGCAAATTGATTTTCCCCTTTATTCACTTTTTCATCTCCTGCATATTTAGTATTATCCCAAAGTAAACATGCTGAAGTACTAAAATTATTTTATTGAGTTCTTTAACCATCTTTATGCATGGCTGTAATAATATACATCACCATTATATATTAGCTTCTTTTTTTCTGCTTTGCACATTGTATCTTTAAAATCTTTATTTTCCCTGCACTTCCCTTCACGTTTTTTTGTTTGTTTGTTTAACAAGTCTTGGTCACAATAGCCAGGGACCAGACGGGAGACAGATACTATACTAGTTATTTGCACAGAGAAAATTTAATATAAAGATCGTTAAGTAGTTTAAGAGCTGTTAACTTTGTAACCAAAAGGAGAAGACTACGGTATCTTGAGAGAAATAATTCAAGGAACTGGATCCCACCCCTAAAGCTTTAATTCTGACTTTTATGGGGGAATACTCTTTGGCTGATGATGGTATCTGAGTTCGCAATGTTGAGTGTGGTTCTGGTTACATTAGAAAAATTGTAAACTTGTTTCACGTGTTGCATTGGGAAGGGTCTGCTCTTGCTGGGTTGAAGGAGTGTTCTCAGGGAGTGGCCTTACCGGAATGCCAAAGAAAAACTGCACGTGCCATTTTCCACTTCTAACTTTTTATCTCCCCATAGTACGTCATGGCTGAAAGTAGCGCAGTGGTTTGCAGAGTTCAAGCTTCAGCATCACAAAGTAGACAGAACTTTTTTTTATCCTTGACTGTTTATTTTTAAAGCAAAATGACAATATAGTTTGTATATTCAATTTGTACATACTGTATTTTAATATTTAATTACTTTCTGGTAGCTAATTTATAGTACATTTCCTGAAAATGTTTTCTTTAGGAAACATAATAACTGAGGTTTAGAAGAACAGTAGAACCAGCCATATTTCAGTAACTTTTCTGTTTGAGTCTGTCATTCCCAAAAAGGCAACTTTTCAACCTCTGATACTGTTCTCCCTCTTAACAAAAAATAGTGGAAAGAATTTAAGAGAGGGCATTAGGAACTGAGAAACAGCAACTAAAGACAGATGAACACAGGCTATTCCTTTGGCTACTCAGCATCAATATACATCCTTCTACACATAGCTGAATTTCTGTAACAATGAACCAACTATTTGAATCTAATGTGATGCAGCTTTCATCCCTACAAAGGAAAATATTTTACCTTTTCCTCAAAGTGAGGAGACACAAATTTTCAAGTCAATTGTACTCATTTCTGGGAGACAGATTTACTATCTGAGTGAACTATATTACTCCTCAAATTCACTCCCAGTCCTATTTGATTACTCTTTTATATAGAGACTAAATGGTAAAAGTAACTGCCAATGAAATTTCCGTAAAATAATAGTGGCTGTGATAAGAGAGAATGCATATAAACGCATAATAGTACAGAAACATACACACTCATAACAAGCAAGAAGGAAAATAGCTGTCACAGTTGACATTTCTGTATCTTGTCACAAAAATTTATAGCTTCCTTAGTTCATACCCATCATATTGTGTTTCCTTCACCTTCAGCCAGCACTTTAGCTGTGAAGGATTTTTACCTACTTAGAGTGACCCAAACCTCATTCCTGAAGGGTCTGGATCCCTAATGATGCCTTGCCTTTAATTTTTGGTGTAATTTTCTGTAATTTTGCTGTAAAATTCAGAACAGATGGGAAAGTTCTGAGCAGCAGCCAGAGAATCCCGTGGGTTCTAGGCATGGCGTTCCCTGCCACGTTGTTAAGTGGCAGACCAGTTTCCCCCTAGTAACTGGAATTGCATCCACTAAAGTAACTCCCTTTGCCTATTGCTTCAGGGGTAAATACTTTTCTGCGTATCATGCTATTTCTCTCTCTCTTTTTTTGCAATCAGTTTTTTAATTTATTGATATATTATATATTCACATGCCATGTAGTCATCCAAAGTGTACAATCTATGGCTTATAGTATCATATAGCTATGGATTTATTATCACAATTGACTTTTTTTCTTTTTTGTAAAAAATAAACACAAAAAGGCAGTAAATTTCAAAGCACATCGCGATAATTAGTTGTAGAACAGATTTCAGAGTTTGGCATGGGTTAAGGTCCACAATTTTAGGTTTTTACTTCCAGCTGCTCTACAATACTGGAGACTAAAAGAAATATCAATATAATGATTCACCACTCATACTCATATGTTAAACCTGATCTTCTCTGTATAAAACTACCCTCACCTTTGATCTTTCTCCTACTCTTTAGAGGGTTTTTGAGCTATTCCCGTCATAACTTTTTCATGTTGGAAGGGACTGTCAATAATATGGGATGGGGGGTGGAACTTGTTGATGTTCTGGAAAGGGTGGCCCCTCTGCATTTCAGGACTTAAGTGGTCCAGGGACCCATCTGGAGGTTATAGGTTTCTAGAAAGTTACTCTAGTGCATGGAACCTTTATAGAATATTAGATAATGCCCTATGTGTACTTTAGGATTGGCAGGGGTTTGGCAAGCTATGATAGGTAGCGATGTCTAACTGAAGCTTGCATAAGAGTGACCTCCAGAGTAGTTTCTTGACTCTATTTGAACTCTCAGCCACCGATACCTCATTTCTTACACTTCTTTTCCCTGTTTTGATCAGGATGGCATTGTTGAGCCCATCATGCCAGGGCCAGGCTCATCCCTGGGAGTCATCTCCCATGCCACTAGGGAGACTTTCATCCCTGGATGTCATGTCCCACGTAGGGGGGAGGGCAATAATTTCACTTGCAGATTTGGCTTTAGAGGGAGGCATTTCCGAGTGACAAAAGAGGTCCTCTGGAAGTAACTCTTAGGCACACCTATAGGTAGGCTATTATCATGCTAATTCTCTTTTTGAGGTAATTCTCCAGTTTGAAAATCATCTCTACAAATCATCTTCTTAAGGCACATAGCATCAGCTAACTATTAAATTCATCAAAGGTTTTGCATGTGTTTGAGAATCATCTGAAATGTGTACGTATAACTATCTATTTTTCATTGCTTCAGCTCATCTGAGAGCATTATCTACTCAGATGGGGAAAGGGAGAAGGATAGAACCTGTAATCATGGTGAAATTAACATCTCTTTTTTTAATAACAGCTTTATTGAGATATAATTTACGTGCTATAAAATTCACCCATTTAAAGTGTAACAATTAGACAGTTTTAGCATATTCAAAGAGTTCTGAAACTACTACCCCAAAAAGAAACCCCATACCTGTTAACAGTCACCCCCCATTTCCATTGTACCTCATTTTTGAAAGCCTATGCTATTTAATATAATGCTTATCAGGAAGGTTCTTTGTTTGTGAAGATAATGGATCTTTTTTCCTCTCCCCTTTGAAAAACTTTTTATTAAAATATATAATGAAAAACATCGATAAATAGCTCAAATAAAAATAATGGGTTTGGGGTTATAGGTAACGCCACTCCCCGTCCCCTGCCTTGCTACCTAGCAAACTTTTGTCCTTTCAAAGTTTGAAGTATATATGCATTATTCTGCATTATTGGTGGGGAAATTTCCCAATACCAACTTAACTGAATACCCTGACATGTAGTTATATAATTTATTTGCTTTTCAGGCATTTCCCTAGAAATGGCAGCTGTGACAGTAAAAGAAGAATCAGAAGATCCTGATTACTATCAATACAACATTCAAGGTAATACTATTTAATACAATTCTTTTCAAAAGTTATTTGTAGTAAAAATTACAGTTTATCAATTGCCTGAATTCCTTAATTTACTGACTAGTATTTCTACTTACATTACTGAAATGAAACATTTCAAAAATGGAAAGATAAACTGAATCTATATGGGAAACGTAAAATGGTCATAGATTTGCTTAAATGCATAAGCAACAATTATGGCACAATTTAACTTCTAGGGGCCTTCTGAACCCTTCATATTGCTATTTGTGCAACAAAAATAACTGTTCCCTGAACATTATCATCTTAAAAATCTATAAATTGCGAGTCGTATAATTATCGCTTTGTTTTTGTTTTTGTTTTGGTTGGTTATTAGGAGGGAAATAAAAAATATAATTTTATAATACAGTTTCCTTTTATCCATTGATAAATTCTAGTTTGGAAGGATCTATATTTCATTGCAAGCCTTAATTTTCATTGATGCATAACTGAAATACGTTAAACATTAAGGTGCAAGATCAGGTTATTTTTGTTATATATATATATAAATTTATATATTTATATAGATATATATTTTTTTGTTTTATATATATATAAAACCATCTTCGCTACAGTTAAGTTACAAACATATTCATTTTCCCCAAAAGTTTTCTTTGTAATTTACTGCTTAGCCCATTTCCTAGGTGACCATTGATCTGTTTTACCATTTTGGATTAGTTTGCATCTTCTAGAAATTCATATAAATGAAATCATAAAATACACAGTCTTTTTTTTTTTATGGAGGTTGGGGGGTATGTTTGGATTCTTTCATGCCACCTAATTGTTTTGAAATTCATCCATATTATTGCATATATCATTTTACTGCTATGTAATATTCCATTGTATGACTTTACAGCAATTTGTTTACCCCTTTATGTAGTGATGGGAAATTGGGTGTTAACAGTTTCAGAGTTTTGGGCTATGACAAAGTCGCTGTCAACATTTCTGTATGTGTCTTTCCGTGGACATGTACCTTCATTAATCTTTGAGTAAATTCTTAGAATTGGAAAAGCAGGGATATATGGTAGGTATTTAATGTTTTAATAAACAGCCACAAACTGATTTCCAAAGTGGTTGTACATTTCCACCAACAGCTCATGAGAATTCTAATTACTCTGTGTCCTTGTCAACTCTATTGGTCATGTCGATTTTAGCCGTTTTAGTGGATGTACTGTGGTTTCTCATTATAGTTGTAATTTTAATTTGCCTAGTAGCTTTATTTCATTTAAAAAGAAAGCCTTATTAACTCTGGAACATTTTAAAAGTGTTATGAATAAGTTTATTCTGGTTTGAAATTTTGTATCTATGAATAAAGTGTATTATGGTGAATACCATGTTTTGTACAGTTATATTGCATGTGCTATTAGGAATCACATGACTAGAAGTTGAAATAATTCTGAGGATTTTTGAGTAAAAACTTAAAATGTCGGAAACTATTTAGCCTTGATTGCAGTCTACCTAGTATATTATTGTTACATTGTTAGTATATATACTAACTATATAGTATATATAGTATATACTATAAATTCAGTTCGTTAAATTTTTAAAATAGAAAAATTTTCTTTGTCTTTGATACTGTTTTTATTAGCAGAACAGCCATGATTACAGAAGCTCTTTTCCCCTGCTAAGATTTGGAGGGCGAGTGATTTAAGATGATGCCTATTTAGATAAGAGTTGGAAATCAGATGTTTGTGGAGAAAGATGGCCTGAAATGATAGCATCATAAGTGCAGTTAAAGAAGTGGGAGTTAGTGTTTGTATCTAGGAAGTCGAGAGATACAGATAGCAGTCCATGCAATATAGATATTTTTCTTGAGCTTTGGCAAATCTTTGTTACTGTTAATACAGTTTTATGCATTTTAGGTTCCAGTTTATTGCTAGTTTATAAAAATACAATTCCATTGATTTTATCTTGTGACCTAGCGAAATTAACTTTAATAGTTCTAGTAACTTTTTAAAAAGCCTTTAGGATTTTCTGCATGGACGACCACTCTTCCAGAAATCTGCAAATAGAGACAGTTTTATTTCTTCCTTTTCAATATTTATGCTTTTTATTTATTATATTACTGCACTTGTTAAGACTTCTAGTGTGATATTAAATAGGAGTGGTGAGAGCTGACATCCTTGCCTTACAATTTTAGGAGGAGAGTATTCAGTTTATAGCTTTTTATCAGCTTAGGAGTTCCTTTTCATTCATAAATTGCTAAGAGTTTATGATTGGATGGTGACTTTTGCGATGGTGACTTTTGCGAAAGGTCTTTTCTGCTTCTCTTGGGGTGTTTATATGGTTTTGCTTGTTTAGTTTGTGAAAATGGTGATTAATGTTAATGCTCAAATATTGAACTAGCCTTTGTATTCCTGGAATAACCCCCACTTGCTTATTAAATATTCTTATGTATTGTTAGACGTTTTTGTCTGATAATATTTTGCTCAGGATATTTGCAAGTATGTCCTTAAGAGACATTAGTCAGTAGTTTCTCTCCTGTAGATATCTTTTTTTGGTACTGTTTTCAAGAGAATGCTAGCCTCATTTAAATGGGTTGGGAAGTGGTATTTTAGAATTTTTTATAAAAATTTGACAATGAATCCATCTTATTTCTGACAATGAATCCATTTTATTTTTTTTAAATTTTCTCCATTTATTTTAAAATTCCTTTTAATATGTAGGACTATTCAGGTTATGTTTCTGTTCTTAATGAGCTCTGGCAGTTTGTGTTTTTTAAGGAATTTTGTCTAAGTTGTTGAATTTTAGATCAGAGAGTTTCTTGTAAAAACTTTATTACATTAATGTTTGTAAAGTCTGTAATGACTTTCCACTTCCATTTTGTAACAAAGTTTTTTTTCTTAGTCTAACTCAGGGTTTCTCAACTTTGACATTATTGGCATTTTAAACAGATAATTCATTGTTTTGGATTTCTGTGTTATGCATTACAGAATGTTTAGTAGCATCCTTGGCTTCTACCCAATAAATGCCAACAATACCCCCCATCAAAATGGCAACCATAATGTGCCCAGACATTGCTGAACATCACCTGTGGTCACTATTACCTCCAGTTCAAAACCATTGGGCCAACTAGAGGTTTTTCAGTTTTTTTCAGAGAGCCAGAATTTGGTGTCATTGATATTTTTCCTCTTATATTTACATTATTTCTTCCCTTTTCCTTGCTTTAATTATTTTTTAACTTTTTTTATTGTATAATATAACATATATACAAAACGAAGAAAGGAAGAAGCAATAGTTTAAAGCACTCCTCAGCAAGTAGTTAGAGTTTGTCATGGGCTAACCATATATCATCTTAGAGTTTTCCTTCTAGCTGCTCGAGAACATAGGAGGCTAGAAGGAATAAATATTTTTTTATCATCACAATCAACTTTCCCCCCCTTTTTTGTGAAAAATAACATATATACAAAAAAGCAATAAATTTCAAAGCGCAGCACAACAGTTAGTTGTAGAACAGATTTCAGAGCTTGGTATGGGTTACACTTCTACAGTTTTAGGTTTTTTACTTCTAGCTGCTCTAAGATACTGGAGACTAAAAGAAATAAATTTAATAATTCAGCAGTCATATTCGTTTGTTAAAGTCTACCTCCTTTGTATAACTCTACCAACACCTTTGATCTTTCTGTCCCACTCTTTTTGGGGGTATTTGGGCTACAGCCATTATAACTTTTTTATGTTGTAGGGGCCTGTCAGTAATATGGGGTAGGGAGATGGAATTGGCTGATGCTCTGGAGAGGCTGGGTTCTTTACGTTTCAAGACTTACCTGGTCTAGGGAGCCATCTGGAGATTGTAGGTTTCTGGAGTTACCCTAATAGACGGAACCTTTGTAGAATTTTGTTTATCGCCCTAGGTGTTCTTTAGGATTGATTGGAATGGTTTTGGTTAGGGTTTGGCAAGTTATGGTAGGTATCAATGTGTAACTGAAGTTTGCGTAAGAGTGACCTTCAGAGTAGCCTCTCGACTCTATTTGAAATCTTTCAGCCTTTTGCTTGCTTTAATTTTAGCTTTTTAAAATCTATGTTTCTTAAGGTGGAAACTTAAATATGGGTTTCAGTGAGATCTTTTCTTTTCCTATGTAAGCATTTAATGCTATAAATTTCCCTATAAGTACTACTTAAATCTCATTCTACATTCTTGGATATATATATGTATTTTCATTCATCTTATAACTTTTTCTAATTTCCCATTTGTCCTGTGTGCTATTTAGATGTGTGTAGTTTAATTTCCACATATCTGAAACATTTTGTGATTGATTTCTAGTTTATTTCTGTTATGGTTAGAGAACATTCTTTATATTATTTCAGTGATTTTAAAACTTAGAAGATTTTGTTTATCCATTCATCAGTTGATGGACACTTGGGTTGCTTCCAAGTTTGGGCCATTGTAAATAATTCTCATGTAGAGAACATTGGTTTTCAAATATCTGTTTGATTCCCTCCTTTCAGTTGTTTTGTTATATGCCTAGTAGAGAGATGCAGTGCTGTTTGATAGCTTTTTTACCCACAGTAAAACTTCTTTCAAAATTGTAATTAATATTCACAAATCCCACTGCTGCTTTCTGGCCCAGAATATGGTCTGTCTTGATGAACATTCCATATACACTTGAACAAATATATTTCCTGCTGTTTTCCTTAAATATCATTTTAGTCATGTTGGTTGATAAGAGTGGTACAGATCCATTATATATATCCTTAATGATGTTTCTGTCTACTTGTTCTTTCAGTTACTTTGAGAAGAGTATTGGAGTTTCTCACTGCAGCTGTGGATTTGTCTGTTTCTCTTTTCATTCTCATCAGCTTAGCTTCATTAATGTTGAAGCTCTGTTAAGTGTCAGTATCCAGGAATTCCTGCTCCTTGATCTCCATCTAGTTGCCCCTCACCCCACTCTCAGTGTAACCCCTATATTGACTTGTAACAGCCTAGGTTAGTTTTGCATTTTATATAAATGTAAATTCTTCAGCATGCACAGGCATTCTTTGGAGATATTGTGGGTTTAATTTCAGACCATCACAATAAAGTGAGTCACGTGAATTTTTTTGTTTCCCAGAACATAAAAAAATTTATGTTTATGCTATACTGTACTCTATTAAGTGTGTAATAGCCTTATCCTTCAGCGATTTGTAATTTTTTTGTTCATAGAGGGTCTCGCCTTGATGTTGATGGCTGTTGACTGATCAGGGTAGTGTTTGCTGAAGTTGGGGTGGCTGGCAGTTTCTTAAAATAAGATGAATTGACTCTTCCTTTCACAAAAATTGCTTTGTAGCATGCAGTGCTGGGTTTTTTTTTCACTTTTTTTTTACTTTTTAATTAGAGAAGTTGTAGGTTTATAGAAAAACATGTTTTAAAAAAAACACACACCAGTGTTCCTAAATATACCCTGTTATTAACACTTTGCATTGGTCTGGTACCTTTGTTACATAACAGTTGATGAAAGAATATTAATGTTCTACTATTAACTTTGGTCCATCATTTACACTAGGGTTCACTGTATTGTACATTCCTATGTTTTATCCTATTATTCTAGTAACATATATACTTTATTTAGTCTAGTAACATATATACAACCTAAAATTTCCCCTTTTAACCACATTTAAATATATAATTCAGTGCTGTTAATTACACTACAATATTGTGCTACCATCACCCCCATCCATTTCCAAAATTTAACAGTCAACCCTAAATATACTAATTAAGCATTAACTCCCCATTCTCTATCCCCAACCCAGTCCCTGGTAACCTGTATTCTAATTATTTTGTATCAGTGAGATCATATGTAATTTGTCGTTATGTGTCTGGCTTGTGTCACTTAGCATAACGTCTTCAAAGTTAATTCATGTTTTCCCATGTGTCAGGACTTCATTACATTTCATGGCTGAATAATATTTCATTGTATGTATATACCACAGTTTAACATTCATTGGTTGATGGACGCTTGGGTTGCTTCCAAGTTTTGGCCATTGTGAATAATTCTGCTGTGAACACTGGTCAGCAAATATCTGTTCGAGTTCCTGCTTTCATTTCTTTTGGGTATATACCTAGTAGAGGGATGCAGTGCTTAATTTGATAGCATTTTTACCCATGGTAAAACTTCTTTCAAAATTGTAATAAATATTCTCAAACCCTTAGTTGCTGCTTTATCAGCTGAATTAATGTAATATTGTAAATCCTTTGTGGTCATTTCAACGATGTTCGTAGTGTCTTCACCAGGAATAGATTCCATCTCAAGAAACCTCTTTCTTTGCTCATCCATAGGAAGCAACTCCTTAACTGCTCAAATTTTATTATGTGGTTATGGCAATTCAGTTATTTCTTTAGGCTCCACTTCTAATTCTAGTTTTCTTGCTATTCCCACCCCATCTACATTTACTTCCTCCATTGAAATCTTAAACCTTAAAGTCATCTATGAGAATTGGAATCAGCTTCATTCAGACTCATATTAGGCTGATACACAAATGTTCTTTTTGTTGTTGTTGTCGTTTTTCTCTTTGCAAATGTTCTTAATGGTATCTAGAATGGAGAATCCTTTCCAGAAAATTTTCAATTTAATTTTCCCAGTTGCATTAGAGGAATCACTGTCGATGGTATCTATAGCCTAATGAAATGTATTTCTTCAATGATAGGACTTGAAAGTCAAAATGACTCTTTGATCCGTGGGCTGCAGAATGAATGTTGTGCTAACATCATGAAAACAACACAAATCTCATATTTTTCCATCAGAGCTCTCGGGTGACCAGGTACATTATCATTGAGCATCAATATTTTGAAAGGAATCCTTTTCTGAGCAATAGATCTTAACAGTGGGCTTAAACTAATCAGTAAACCATGTTGTAAACAGATGTGCTCTCATCCAGGCTTTGTTGTTCCGTTTATAGGGCATAGGTAGGGTAGATTAAGCAAATTCTTGAGGGCTCTAGAGTTTTTGGGATGGTAAATGAATACTGGTTTCAAATTAAAGGCACCAGCAGCACTAGCCCCTAACAAGATCCTTTGAAGCCATGAACCCAGGCATTGACTTCTCCTTTTTAGCTATGAAAGTCCTAGGTGGCATCTCCTTCCAATAGGAGGTTGTTTTGTCTACATTGAAAATCTGTTGTTTAGTGCATCTTCATCAGTGATCTTAGCTAGACCGTCTGGCTAATTTGTTGCAGCCTGTATATCAGCACTTGCTGGTTCACCTTGCATTCTTCTGTTACGGGGAAGGTTTCTTTCATTGAATCACATGAACTAACCTCTGCTAGCTTCAAAATTTTCTTCTGAAGCTTCAGGCTCCTTACCTCTTGAATTGAAGCTTCTGCCTCCTTATCTCTAGAATTGAAAAGAGTTAGGGCCTTGCTCTGTCTGAATTAGGCTTTGGTTTAAGAGAATAGTGTGATTTAGGGTAACATTCATGTTTTCACTAGATTAGCACTTATAATTTGTCCCAGAGCTTTTCCTTTATACTCACAGTTCAGCTAACTGGCAGGAGAGATGTCTAGCTTTCAGCCTGTCTAGGCTTTGACTCGCCTTTCTCATTAAGTTAATCATTTTTAGCTCTTGATTTAAAGTGAAAGACATGCGGGTTTTTTTTTTTAAATACCGAGAAACACCAGACAAATGCAAACATTCCTATTTTGATCATTCCGTTCTACATATATAATCAGTAATTCACAATATCATCACATAGTTGCATATTCATCATCATGATCATTTCTTGGAACATTTGCATCTATTCAGAAAAAGAAATAAAACGAAACCAGAAAAAAAAATTTATGCATACCATACCCCTTACCCCTCCCTTTCATTGATCACTAACATTTCAAACAAAATTTATTTATTATTTATTTGTTTATATTTATTAATTTAAAAAATAACAACAAACAAAAAACATTAACATATCATTCCATTCTACATATATAATCAGTAATTCTCAATATCATCACATAGTTGCATATTCATCATTTCTTAGAACATTTACATCGATTTAGAAAAAGAAAAAGACAACAGAAAAAGAAATACAACGATAACAGAAAAAAAAAAAGAGTATACATACCATACCCCTTACCCCTCACTTTCATTTATCACTAGCATTTCAAACTAAATTTATTTTAACATTTGTTCCGCCTGTTATTTATTTTTATTCCATATGTTCTACTCATCTGTTGACAAGGTAGATAAAAGGAGGACATGCAGATTTTTAATTGGCGTAATTTCAAGATTGTTGTGACTCAAGGACTAGGAAGGCCCGAGAAGAGGGAGAGAGGCTGGGGAACTGTGAGTCAGTGGCGCAGTCAGAATACACACAACATTTATCAATTAAGTTTGCTGTCTCATATGGGCACAGACAATGTGGTGGTGTCCAAAGACAAATACGTTATTAATATCAGAGATCACGGATCATTGCAACAGAAAGAAAAATAATGAAAAAATTTGAAATACTTCAATAATTGCCAAAATGTGACAGAGAGGCATGAAATGAACACATGCTGTTGGAAAAATAGTGCCGATAGACTTGCTCAACACAAGGTTGCCACATACCTTCAATTTGTAAAAAAAACTCAGTATCTGCAAAGAGCAACAGTACAAGGTATGCTGCATTGGAACCTGTATGTCTGGCCCAGTCTGTCTAGTGGTGGCCTGAGGGGACTTGCTGTCCCAGAACTTGCCTGTACTCTTGTTTTCAGGCCTCTACAACATAATTTTTGCAACAAGTATTGTGTATACTTATAGATAATTTATTTCTAAGATACTGTTATTAAATGACATACTAAAACATGCAAAAATCATATACATCTGACCTGATTTATTGACTCTTAACATTTTGTATTTGTTCCTCAAGAATAACATGTTAAATATTTACTTGAAGCCCTTCTTTGAGAAAGCTCTTTCCAGTGCCCCCTTTTTTCATCTTCCTTTGTTAACCAGTATCTTGAAATTGAGGTTTTCTCCCTCATGTTTTTTTTTAAATATAACTGCATAGGTATTTCCATAGAAATATAGTCTTTATGTGTATAAATAATATATTCTTACACATTTTATATGTAGTATTTTCTGACTTTTTAAGCTTTACACAGTGGTATATCATACTACATATGTTGTATATAGTCAGTCAATGTAAGATTTCAATATTTATTTATTGTCATGTTTAGATTCAAAGCCATGATAGTGGTAGTTACATTGTATGATTAAATTGTAGTTCATTTGACCATTTTCCTATATAAGGACATGTTTATTTTCTTCCTTTTGGTATTCTGCAATAGGCTTGGACATATCTCTGAGCACATGGTGTCATTAGGATAGTGGTAATCATATCAGTGCTGGGTGTTTTGGTTTTCTCTGTCATAGGTAGGCACTAGTAGCATTTCAAGACTGTGAAGTATGCTGTATATTTTATAGTGAATAAATTCTAAGTATGTTCTATTAAAACATACTGCTAAAATTAAATAACAGAATTTGAAGGTATAGTGATGTGTAAAGATTTCTAACCAATAGAAATCTGCTTTAGTAGTATTAATAAGAAGCAAAAAAATATTAGCAGGGAGCAAGAGTGAGACTATATAATATATAAAGGGATAAATCACTAAGTTGATATAGCAGTGATAAATTTGCATATATCAAACAATATAGCCTCAATAAAAGCAGAAATAAAAATTGATTAGTTTATAGATGTGCAGTTATTTGGGAGATTTTAACAAATGACCGTCAGTAACTAATATACATCAAGGTCATAAATACTTATAAATGATAAATACAGTAGGTGAACTCTATAATTAACAAGCATAAGCTATTTTATTTTTATAAAGAACTCGAACCCAACAAATAAATATTCATGTACAAGGCAAGGATCATTTACAAAATTGATTGTATGTTTCGTCATAGGTAGCCTTAATAAATTCCCTAAACATAATATAATTGAATTAGAAATCAATAATGAAAAGATTAAGATAGAAAAACTTTATAAGAAAGAATTCCAAGAAACATAATTTTACCTGAGTGAAGAGGGCCTCATTAAAATCTATAAAATATCTAGACCAGAACAATAACGAACATGCTACATAGCTAAATTGGTGAAAAGCTGCCAAAGCATACTTAGAGGTTAATTAATAGCCTAGGTAACATTTCATTTTTAAAACTTGTTATTACTACTTCTTGATTGACAAAATTTCTTTGTCTTTTATCCAGGGTCACATTACTAGTATACAGTGAAGCTGGCATTTTAACTGAATCTTGCTCTTTGTTGGGATTCAAAAACAATCTTTGTATTTTCCATAGTATGTTCTTTAGTGTCTCTTCATGAAATTTCTTGTGAATTAGCAAAACCTTTCATACATGATGTTTTACAAATAATAATGAGTGAGCTAGTTTTTGTTCACATTAATGAAAGAATGTTGTATTTCAAGAAGTAACTGAAAATAGTGTTTTTTTCTATTTAAATCGGTTTAATCACTGATATGCTTCATTATTCATGTAGATGTGATGACAAAATCTTCATGGCATTTTGTGAGGGTTCAATTAACCCAAAATACCTCGTATGTTAATAATTGGGGAGAACTTCAAGATAGTAAGAAGTACTTTGCGGTTCTACAGAAAAGAGAGAGTGTGAATTAACTATCTGCTAGTTTGTCATGTTTCTATTTCAGCCGAGATTCAAGCTTCCTGATAGCTTAATTACATCATTTTAGGATTCTGAGGAATGTATAGCAATTTGATTCTTCATTTTTCTTCAGTGTGACAAAGGATTAAGCAAATATTTGTCAAAGAAGAAATAAATACACCTGTAAGATAAACCTGCATTTATAGTCTGTATGAAATAAAAGTTAGTTTCCTTTTACTGTTTAAAAACATTCCATAACCACCATTTAAGACATATCATTCCTGTTCACTCCATATGTCTAGTCATTGTCAAAATTTCTTTTGACTCTGTATACATGAATTTATCTGAGTATACCTTTTCCATTCACAGAGACCATAAATTGATGCTACTCATTTTGCCATTTTTTTTTTTTTTTTTGCCTTTTTTCTTTGTAAAAGGCAATTCCATGTATCATCCATATTTGTTCACTGAAGTGACCCAAAATATATTTTGGAGATTACTTTTGAAGTTTTATCTTTGTATTCCAAAGCAGGCCCTTCTGAAACTGATGATGTTGATGAAAAACTTCCCCTTTCGAAGTCTTTGCAAGGTATAATGTTTCACTTCCATTTTCCCACATAATATTAGTATTTAATGTTTCTTTATATTGGATAGACTGTGTTTTAATATTTATGTCTATTATTATTTTTCTAAATGGAAAAGGTAAAAGAAATGTATTGGCCTTTTTTATTTAACATATAAATGAATTTCACAAGCAACAATTTTTCAAAACCAATTTTCCCTTTTGTGAATCTAGTAATGAATCTCGAAATGGGTACATGACACACTTTCCTATTTAAGGTAAAGTACACATTTATACCTTATATCAGAATAGTCAGAACTAAGGTTATTATTGTGTGATTAATAATGTAAATATTGATGAGATCGTGCTGATACTTAGTTTTTTAGAAGGATTGCGAAATATCACTTGGAAACCCCTAAGTTTATTTATCGATTACCTTTTTGGGAACTTTTGTATAGTGGTCCCAGACTTGTTGATTATAGGCTCTTAAGGATGGCGTATTTTACTTCTATCTATTCTGGCTTTGAGAGCATAAGATTTTAATTTCTTTAACTTTTTTTTATAATACAAATATGATTGTTTATTTCAGATTTTGAAGAAACAAAAGGACACACAGAATCATTGTTTACATGCACCCTTGTAATGATATATATGGGAGGAACAACCACCTTAACTGTTCTTACTCTACACCCTACCTTTTCTTTTTAACCATGGCCTCTTCTTCTTGATCTCTGATTCCTTTACTTGACATCTCTGATTGTAAATAACATAATGCTTCATAAATTCAAATGTTAAGTTTTTTTTTTTTTTAAAAGAATGGATTGTGTAGAGGAAGTTTTTAAAGAGCAGTTTTTAAAATTAATAATTCATGGCTATAGATTTATAGAGTAGTTTTGAGTTCAGGAGGGTTTTCATAATATGAAGTAAGTGGAAAAGAATTCCAAGATAATTATGGCATAATAAAGTTATGCATTGAAAGTCACAAATATTTAACCATATTAGAGCATTTTTAATTCAAAGACACTAGACACAGAATTACATACAGTTTTTGAGGTGCTGTTATGTTCTTTTAAAATGAAGATAAAATATATTTTAAACTATGTCTTCAGATTATGAATCTTTAGTGCAGTTTCTGAATTTAGTTCTCAATAGATATCACAAGATAGATTAGATTCTGCTTCCCCTTCCCCTAAGTGACCTATTCTTAATCATGAGTAAAATATTTTTATTTATACTTAAAGGCAGTGTTTCTCAACCTTTTCCATGATAGTAATTTCAGACATTTAAGGAAAGACAATGAATATTCTATAGCAGTTTGGGCGCTTAATCCTAAATGGCTCTTTATTTAGTGTTTTAGGTTATTTATTTCCTGTTTGCTAATAAAACGTATACTCTAGTAGGTTGAGCCTGTTTACCTTGTGAATGCGTAACCTAGTACATTGCTTTATGTTCCAGTGTTTAGAAGCAGGCAAATTATATTACCTGAATTAAAATGCTTTTGAGACTAAAGGTAGAATCGTAAATTTTATGAGTTCCCTTTAAGTACAACTTTGTTTAATTATGGGGATTGAGTTTCCATAACTTCCACCACAATACACATGCAAAGCAAGTAATTTAGGAAACATTTCATAGCAAAACCTGAGCTTTTAAATTTAGACTTAAGGTTTATGAGAAAGTAAGATTCAATCTGATTTGTGTTGCGTGTGGGTCTTTGACTGTGGTTCTTTGAATCATAATAATGCTGTTTCCCAAATTGTAACATTGATTAATTATATTGTTATAGTTACTAATGTTAAATTTCCTTAGTTTTACTGCGAATATTTGCATTTTTAAAGTAATTTTTTGAGATTCCAAATTGAAGCGATACTTTTTCTGAATTAGAAAGATCACATTGTTTGAATTAGTCTTTAAAGAGTAAGAATTATATTTGTTTGTTTTAATTGTAGTCTTAAATTGTTTGCATTGTTACTTAGTTTTTCTTACTTTTTTTGAATGCAGTTTTTATTGTTTTATTTTATATTGTTTACTTTCCTTTTAGGGAGCCATCATTCTTCAGAAGGCAATGAAGGGACAGAAATGGAAGTACCAGCTGAAGGTTAGGAAAAAACAGATTTTCATTTTACCTTAAATTTGTTTTATATTTGTTGAATTTTTTTGAGAATACTATGCTTAACATTTAACTTTTGTAAATGAAAGGACAGTTGTTTTTATACCTAATTAGCCAACAAGATTTCGTTATCTTAAGTTCTAAGATTAAAATACTTTTAAATAACTATATCTACTTAGAGCATGTGGGGCAGAAAACTAAGTGGTAAGTAAAACTCTTGATGATGAAAGAAGTGTTTTTTTCCCCCTGATTATCTTGTGTCATATTAAAAGTCTTTTAAGAAGAAATGACTTAAATGATTTAGATTGAAATTCTCACTAGCTCTCCATATTTTTTTTTAAGTGTAATATTTAGTACTTTTAATCTTTTAGGAGGGTAGTATTTATTAGGTAAAATTGATAAAGGAGAGTTTTCTTCTCTGTTTATTTTTACACCTCTGAACTAGAGACATTGAGCTACTTTGTCAAATTACCCACCATACTGCTTTGCTTTTAGGAATGAATATTTCTTGTGGTATACCTTTTTTTTTTTTAGTTTTTGAGTCTTGAGTTAATTGTTATCATTCAGAACGCCTTCCCACTTCTAAGCAGTTTATTTAGCCCCCCCCTTGGATTTTTATAGCTTTCTCAAGAGAAAAAACTGGTAAAGGTGACTGAATCTTGGTTTAGAATAATTTTTAAACTGGTCATGCTGTACTTTCTTTTTCTAGATCTATTTATATTCCTTATTTGCTTTTATGCTTTAAAAAAAATCTTTGATATGATCTTTTACCTTCTTTCAATGAAAGGAGAACTTAAGGTCCCAGGAATATAGGCTAATCTTTCCAACTTTAATTGCAGAATTGGGGGTGTCTAACTGGAATACATTTCTTTGAGAATTACTGAAATGTTTGTTAGTAACAGAATTTTACATTTCTTTGTGAGATCTTTTATAGAGGATTGCGTGGTTGAATTTTTGTTTTATTGTGTGGAGATAATCCAGTGTTTCCTCTAACAAAATGCTCTGCCTGGAATAGGTGGTATTTACAACAATGAAGGATCTATATATGAGACACGTGTTCATTGGGCAGTCTGAATTGCTTCACTGTTTTACAGTTCTGTCATAGGGTTTGGGCTTTGAAATACTTTAGTTTTGAGAAGATTTTTACTGTCATAGTTTAGTGCTAATAGAGTTGAATTTTACCTGATTTCTTGTCTTTATTCCTTTACTAACGATTGAACATAATCTTCAGCAAATCAATTAACCTCAGTCTTTGCAAATGAAAGATATTGATGAAAATGCTCTCTAGCTAAGCTTCTAGTACTAACATTCCAATGTACATTGTTTTCTTGTAGTAACAAAACTCATAATAAAATACTTTTTAGAAATATATTGCTTATAAAATTAGGGGATATAGTCCTGTATGTGTTTGTAACAGTCTTTCTCATGACATGAAGGTCTCCTTTGCAAAAAATGTGGTTCTGTTTAACAGCACAAACCACCCCTAAGAATGCTGAAAGGACAAGGGGAGCAAATAATGACCAGAGTAAAAGGCATTTATTTTTATTGTAGCATATTCTAATTATAGCAGGAAAATAATTGTGACTTTATTATAATCTCATTACTCCAAGAATATGGATTTTTTTTTCTAGCCCATTAATTTAGATATCTTGGTATTATTTATTAGTTTTCCAGGGCTTTTCTACTTTTTGGTTTTCTCTTATCCCTATTTATAATGAAAAGGGTCAAATACTTTAATTCTGTAAATATGAAATAAAATGCCAATTAAATTTTTTAGTAGGCTGCTTTTGGAGTATCAGCTCAAAATGTTGGAACAAATGGAAAATGCTTGATAATGAATGTCATTTTAGAATTTTATTTTTTTCAAGATTCTACTCAGCATGTCCCTTCAGAAACAAGTGAGGACCCAGAAGTTGAGGTGACTATTGAAGGTTAGTTATCTGAAAGCCTTGATTCCAAAGTTTACTTCTGGTCATAAAAAATATTTGTCACATTCACATTGCTAAGTATGCATTGCATTCTTTCTTAAAGGAAATTTGTGAAAAAATTGAAATATAGAGTGTATGAGTGACCAAAGCAGCCCACTTCCCAGTAGTGCACCCCAGTGCTGTGGGAGTTATAGATAGCAAAACTAAGCTGTGGGAATTAGTGTTGGCCCACAGGTGGACTGAGCTATATTTTCTATCAGTGGGAATTGAAAATAAAGAGAACTATGACCAGACATGATGATGCACACAAAAAGAGATTCTATGACCTATTCAGTTGTTAATAGAAGAGACCTAATTAGGGCTGGAACCCCAAATTTCTATTTAAATAAAGTTGAGTGGAAAGTGTTAATAGTTCATCCATAATTTTTTAAACGTTGCCCCCCCCTTAATGTTCTATTTAGAGGACAACATATAATATGTCCTCTTTTCTAAAATAATCTCTTTAGCTAAATTCTAAAATAATATATTCTAAAATATATGAATATATTTTTAAATAATCTCTACAGCTGAAATGGTCTCAGACCGAGTTTTTTCTTCACAGATTTGTGCAAAAGCTGATGAACCATTTTATCCTGGTATTATTTGAAATTCAGCTAATATAATTACTAACTATATCACTTTTCATGTTTGATAATTTTAAAGTACGTTTTGTTTTTTTACTATTAAATTTTTTACTTTTCAATTTTTCACTTTTAAATTAATGTTTCACAGCACCTTCAAAGTAATTCTTTTCTGATGGTAAAAAAGATAAAACAACTCAGTAAATTGCACTATTTAAGGTTTTCTTTATCCCTGCCTTGTCTTCCAGGACACGTCAGTTTATTATGAATACTTTTAGAGATAATTTCATCTATATATACACATGGACATACATATCTTAATTTTTCAGAAATGCATAGATTTTTTTTGAGTAACATTATAAACCACATTTAAAAATTATATATTATGTATCCTGTAGATTTATTTCCATGTGCTGATATATTAGTAGCTGTTGTTCTGTTTCTTTTTTTTTTTTTTAAACTCCAGCATAACATATCTTGGGTTGGCACGCTCTCTCTCTTTTAAAATGACTTATTCCCTACTGGTGTCACTTTTCTTTTATTAATAAAATTTGACTAACCTAAAAAATTCTGAATTTATTTATAGCCTTCAAATAATTGAAATTTAATTGCTTTTTACTTAGAAACTGAATTAATTAGAAGCATATTACTGTAAACACTCAAATTTGCTCTTTCTACAAGGTATAAGAAAGAATGACTAGGAAAAAGGCAGTTATTAAAATAACAAAAAGAAAACTTAAATAATACTAGTAACCAAATTGATTTATTAAATCTTCAAGTAAATAAAGGCTATGTAAAAATTATTGTCTTTAAGCCAGCTTGGTAGCTGCACTCACTGCCCTCCCCACTATGTGGGACCTGATAAGCCAGAACCCAGCATCATGGGAATGAGGAAGCATTTTGACCAAAAAGGGGAAAGTGAAATGAGGCAAAATAAAGTTTCAGTGGCTAAGAGATTTCATACAGAGTTGAGAGGTTATACTGGAGGCTATTCTTATGCGTTATATAGATATCCCTTTTTAGGTTATGGTTTATAGGAGTAGCTGGAAGAAAGTACCTGAAACTGTTGGACTGTATTCCAGTAGCCTTGATTCTTGAAGACGACTGTTTTAACTATACAGCTTTTACAATGTGACTGTGATTGTGAAAACCTTGTGTTTGATGCTCTTTTTATTCAGGGTATGGACAGATGAGTAAAACATAAGGATAATAAATAAATAATGGTGGGGGAGAATAAGGGGTTAAAAAAATTTGGGTAGAATGTAATACCTAGTGGTCAACAAGAAGATGGGTAAGGGGTATGGGGTGTATGAGTTTTTCCCTTTTTTTTTCCATTCCTTTTTCTGTAGTGATGCAGATGTTCTAAAAATGATTATGGTGATGAATACACAAGTATGCGATGCTATTTTGAGCCATTGATTGTAAACTTTGGATCGACTGGTGTGTGAAGATATCTCAATAAAAATATTTTAAAAATTGCTTAGAAAGTATCTTCTTGCTTTGATAGTTTAGTAAGTGTTCTAGTTTGCTAGTTGCCAGAATGCAATATATGAGAAACAGAATACAGAATGCAATATACCAGAAGGCTTTTAAAAGGGGAATTTAATAAGTTGGAATTTTACAGTTCTAAGACTGAGAAAATGTCCCAGTTAAAACAAGTCTATAGAAATGCCCAGTCAAAGGCATCCAGGGAAAGATGCCTTGGTTCAAGAAAGCCGATGAAGTTCAGAGTTTGTCTCTCTCAAGTGGAAGAGCACATGGCGAACACAGAGTTTCTCTCTCAAGTGAGAAGACATATGGAGAACACGGTCAGGGTTTCTCGCTCATCTGGAAAGGCATGTGTCAAACACAGCATCATCAGCTAGCTTTCTCTCCTGGCTTCCTATGTCATGAAGCTCCTCGAGAGGTGTTTTCCTTCTTCATCTCAGCTTCTCGTGGCTATGTGATTCTTGGCTCTCTCATAAATCTCCTTTGAATCTCCTACTTTCTCCAAAATGTTTCCTCTTTTATAGGATTCCAGTCAACTAATCAAAACCCACCTAAATGGGTGGAGACACGCCCCCACCTAACCCACCCCAACAACCACTCTTGATTAAATCACATCTCCAGGGAGTTGATCTAATTACAATTTCAAGGATACAGTGCTGAATAGCGATTAGAAGAAATGCTGTCTTTACAAAATGGGATTAGCATTAAAACATGGCTTTTCTAGGGTACATACATCCTTTCAAACTAGCACAGTAAGGTAATTGCAAAATAAATGGCCCATGAGCCTGAAGCTTGTTTCTGTAAGATAAATCTCATTTCTTTTAAATTAGTATATTAGGCCTGATTTAAAATCCACTTTTGTCCTGAAATAATATAGAAGTTTGCTACATAGTTATCTTCATAGTCAGAACAGTTATATTTAGATCTGTATAAAGTAACTACTTTAAAGGTAGCCCTTATTTGTGATTTATCTGTTCAGGTACAAACTATATATCAATCATTAATTAAATTAATATGTTAGAATTTTCGAAGGGCAGACTGTTTATCTGCAAAATTTAAATGTTGCTGATTAAGTCTGGCATTAGTATTAAAGTGGATGGTCGGATGAAAATTTACATACACCTTTGGCTGATAATTTAATTTATATATCCTTTCTCAAAAGATGACTGCAAAGTGGTAGAAGCTATTTAAATAAACATAGTTAGAAAATTCAATTTTGGTATATTCTGATGGAAAAATATATAAGCATCAGAAGAATGAATTTGTAAGAAATTGTGAAAATGATATCACCAATGTTATATGTTTGGTCAAAAAAAATCTCTGCTTTCATGAACAGACAAGTTTAAAAGGAAAAAGAATGTGTAAGTACGCATAGAAAGATCTCAGTTTTCTTTAGGAAGTTTTATGTAGAAGAAAGATGAAAGAAAAGTAGTTAAGATATATCTTCTTATCTGGGGATGCCTTTTGTACTCCTGCAGTATCTTTCAACATTTCCCAGATAATCTACAGAAAAAAAGAACCTTGCATCAAGAAAGTGGGTCAGATTTTCCACGGTATTTTTAATATAATTGTATTGAGATATATTCACATACCATATAATCAGGCAAAGTGTAAAATCAGTGGTTCACAGTATCATCATTTGGTGGTGCAGCCATCACCACAATCAATTTTTGAATATTTTTCAAAATTATAAAAATAAGAGTAAAAATTTAAAAAAAAGAACATCCATACCCCTCATTCCCCCCTATTATTTGTTTATCTTTTTTTTTTTTTTAACTCATCTGTCTGTACACTGGGTGAAGACTTAGTCACAAGGTTTTCACAATCACATAGTCACACCATACAAACTATATGGTTATACAGTTCTCTTCAAGAATCAAGAACACTGGATTGCAGTTCAACAATTTCAGGTATTTCCTTCTAGCAATTCTAATAAACTAAAAAGTAAAAAAGAATATCTATGTTATACCTAAGAAGGGATATCTAATATAATGCATAAAAATTACTTCCAGAATGGCCTCTTGATTCTTTGAAATCTCTTCAGCCACTAAAACTTAATTTTGTTTCATTCTTTTCCCTCTTTGGTTAAGAAGGCTAGACAAGATGTTATTTACTGATTGCCAGTGGTGTTGTCTGAGGTGTGTTCTTCTATTTACAGTGATCCATTTGTGCTGAAAGTCAATGGAATACTTTCTAAAAATGCATGATTTTAGTTTGTACAATAGCCTTAGAATAATATGACTGCGTGTCCAATTTAATAAACATCATCACCACATTTTTGGGTTAAGTCAGAGCTGCTGTCAGATGTATTCTTTTGGATATGTGCAGAGAAAAAAACCTTAGGCTTGTTTGAAAAGAAAACATTCTTTCTTGGAATGCTAATAACGAGAAATTTTTGATTAAAAGAGGATAGTTGAGTCATTCACATATATTCATTCTGCTCTGACCACCCCCATTCTTAATGTTTTTTTCTTTTAATTGCTTTTGAGTAGGTTCATTTTTTTTAATTTTGCATCTTACTAAGTAAAAATGTATTTGAAATCATGGGTTTGATTTGCTCTTACTATTTCTCATATACATGAAAAGATTTACCTAAGTATTTCAACAAAGGAATGCAGTTCTACACATGACATATAACTGGCTTAGATTACCATACATGGCACTTGTATTAATTTGGTTAACAGTGTTTGAAGGCTTAAATATCATACCCAGGGTTTATAGTGACAGTTAGATTCATGCCATCCTTTGCTAATACCTTTTTTTTGTAAAATTCATGCTTAGGGCATTAGTGAATATTTTGGTGCTGCATATAATTAAGGACTGTACTATTTATTTATATGATCACTTAATCCACAGATACTAAGCATCTTTTTTTTGTGTCACATTGTACTTGGTGCTAAGGATGTATTAGTGAACACAATGGACAAATCCATTGGAAGGTTTTAGAAAGAGGAGTGACCAATTCTTTCCTTCACTTTAAGGAAACTGGCTGCAATGTTGAGAAAGACCCTAAGTAACAGTTGTGGCCAGACGGAAACCAGTTTAAGAGGCTGTTGAAAGGCTAGGGAGGAAGGTGCTTTAGAACAGATTCACGGTAGTGGAGAAAAGTGTTTGAATTCCACATACATTTTAAAGATAGAGCCACTTGGCTTTGTTCTATTGCTTAATTATTATGCTTACTGTATAAATATTATTGTAAGAGCTCACATAGAATCCATGTAATTGGGAAGTTCAGCATTTGAAAATTTTAAATGTGTAGGGTATATTGTCAAAAAAATTTTTTTTTAAATAAGAGCTTCAGAGGAGTAAAACTCCATTGGTAAGGAAAAAAAAACAGTATGCCTTTATTTGAAATGTGTAGGGTAAATAATGTCTGCAACACTGAATAATTTTGAAAGAGACATAATGCCTGGTTCATTTCTACTTTTTTATTACTTTGAATAGATGTCATTATATATGACCCTGATTGTGTTGAAAATAATGAGCTTCAGAAAATAGATTGTCTCATATTCTTTTTTTTTTAATGCACTCACCAATAAGAATATGGTAATAAACCACTTTAGGCTTGAAGCCTGTATTCTCTGTGGGTATAGTTGTATATATGTTGAAGCAAGAAGAAACAGGTTTTCATCCAAATATAAATTTTGACTTAAGGACAGTGTTGCTGAGTTTTTAAGGCTTGGCAATGGCGCTTAGATTTTAATGATAGCATAATTTTACATATTCCCCAGTAATAGTGTTTGTATATTAAAATATTTTAAAATTTATTTTAAAAGCTTTTAATTTTGTTGATGTAAAGTAAAACATTCTTATTTGGGGCTTGAATTTTAGGCCTACTGCAGTGCTTTTTTTTTTTTTTTTTTTTTTAACACGAGAATGGTTTATATAATGCTGAAATCTGGGACTAACCATGTTAAATGCTGAACCTGATTGTTAAGAGATAAATGCGTTAAGATGTACTTGATATTTTATGCTACAGAAAAATAGGTAATTTCAGTCCTTTGTGGAAAGGGTTTTAAGTCAGGAGTAACAAATTTTCCCCATACTTCCTCAAACCAATTATAGTTTTTTGCAGCAAGGAGATATTGGATGAAAAAAATTGACGTTGTGATTAGGTTTACAACGTTCATTTCCATATTCTAAGTAAAACACTCACATTTGTTAAGCTAATATAAGGAAAATGTTTTTTAAATAGCATATGTGGTATAATATTTTATTACTGTAAATAGTTCCTCTCTGTTAATCTTTAATGGTTTGAAATTCATTATTTGCTGTTGGAAAGGAAGTGTGATGTCTGTTTTACTGTTTAACATCATTACCAATTTTTGTCATTTCATTGTAAAAATACTCTTCTATATTTGTCCTTTTTTTTTTTTCTGTTTTCTGTTTATGGTCACTTAGGCTTCCTTTGTAAAATGTGTTACTACTATTAATTCCTTTGTTTCTAAAGTACATTTGACTTAGTGAAGAAGTGAAGTCTTTGCAATAAAGAAAAGCTGTCTTGCCCTTTTCCTTGGCCTCAGTTTCAAACAGTTTAGGTTATATTTGAGATTAAATCAATGAGCCTTTGCTATTCTTTTTTACCATCCTACAGCATATTTTCTTTTTCATTTTATGTAATTCCACTGATACACTAAATGGTGATCAACAGGGATAGAAGTAGCTACATTAATCTATAGGGAAAATATTTTTGTATTTAATGCCATTGTGTAAAGTTTGAAAGGAAAATTTTATCATGCATTTATTTAAGCTTTCTCAATATTCATAGATGAAATGAGTATATTTTGTTTTACTCTTTTGAAACCAGGCATAAACATACTTGTTGGCTTCTAAAAGCTCTCTAGTTTGAAGATTTTTTTTAAAGTATATTTTCGGAATTGTATGTTTTAAAATGATGCTTAATATGTTTTCCGAAATGTATCTGCTAAGGTTTGAACCTTATTTCTTCTTGTAGTAATTCATTAATCATGAGCCCACATGATATAATCAGGCTTTGTTTTATTCTGAGTTTATCATTTTTCTCATTTTTTCTATAAAAGCTTTTTCTTTTTTTGTATTTGAACATGGGTTTCTTTCACGACATTGAACCCATCAGAGATTTTACAGTAGTGTAAGTTGTTACTGTCATAAGTTTTTCCTGAAACATTATCCCCTAAAGTAGCAGTAGGTCCTCAGGTAAACTGATCTGGTACCATTTTCTCCTGTTGCTTAGGTTAGAGCTGTTAGTAAGTCCTTTTAGGTTACTGGATGTCTGTTGTCATTATAGGAAGAATCCAAAAACAGTGAACAGTGCAACAATGCCCGATCTTGTTCCCTGACACCCTTGTAGAAATGGGATGTAATTATTTTAGGTTTCATTCCCATTTTGATTCAAATTATATAAAATTTGCTGCCCCCAGGTCAGAATTGTATTTCTTACTGTTTTTTGAGGGTAGCTTGGTATACTAGTGGGAAGAATTAGATCCAAAGTCTAAAGTTAGTAGTACTGTCTAGTGACATGATATTGTCAAATCACATGATAGATTCTGACCATGTTTCATTAACCATAAACTGAGATGATGATTATACTTGTCTAAAAGAGTTTCTTTTTGAATTTGGATATATCCTATGGGTACTGGTATATTTTGTTTGTTTACTTTATTTAAATGACCTAAGTGTGGTTGTCTTCTATATACCATATTTGTTTTTAAATAGAGATTTCTCAAAATAATATTTTCAGTGTGCTAGCAGACATTTTCAGGGACAAGAAGAGACAGTGATAGCTTTTCTTATTTGCTCTAAGTGTCCTTAATTCTAGAATTTCATTAGTTAATAGCAAAGTTGAGTTGCAGACAGAACCACAAAGAAATTAGCATGTAACTCTTATTCTAAATTTCTTGTTAGTGTATACTCTGTACTTAAAAATCTAATTTGTCATTTATTCATAATTCTTTATTGATAGAATCAGTGTTGTTTCACAAATAATGTAGCCTTTCTTTTTCAATTCTATAAGCTTTTTATTTGTTAAAAGTTTTAGAAATAGTTATATCACCTCATTTTTAAAGTATGCTTGAATTTTGTGTGTGTTAAATACTTTGACATTCAAGATCTGTTCTTCAGCCCCCCCTTATATGTTTTTGTAATTTTGGGTGGTTTTGTCCACTGAAACATTTTTCTTAAAAAGCTTAAATAGAATATGATTTTATTTTAAAATGTGAATGATGTGACCACAGAAGAGAAAGAGGAGTTAATAACGACTTGTTTCAAGTTAAGTGCATTTTAATAAATGAAGCATTCAAAGGAAAATGTGCAGTATTCCATCCAAAAAGAATAGAGAAATCACAAATACAACTTTTTAAAAAGATCAAAGACTTTAACTTAGACTATACCTCCAGTAATGACAGTTTTCTTTTTCAAGACGATGATTATTCTCCACCTACCAAGAGACCAAAGACCAATGAGCCAGCACAGCCGCCAGTTACCGAACCTGCCAATGCTGGAAAACGAAAAGTGAGGGAGTTCAATTTTGGTAAGTTCTAAATTAAACACACACAGCCTTTTCCTTCAATTTCTTCTGAACCGTTTCTGTTACTGATTAAACTTACCTCATTCAGTTATGAGAAAAAAACTTTCAAATGGATTACTGCATTATAATCTGATATTTGGCAAAGCTACAGGTAGTTTGAAGTAACATCACAGGCATTGTTTAAGCATAATTTAAACATGGTTTGGGTTAACCAAAGCACAAGACATTCATTACAATTAGTAGACTCTAAATCAGTATTAGTGACTTAGTACTTCAGTTCTTTCTATTAACTTTAAAATGTTTATTTAGAAATATTTTACATCTTTCTTTTGTTCTGTGTAAATGTCAGTGGATGATGCGTCCCAGTTGAAGAGAATAAAGGAAGTATTAGTGATCTATGTTTTGAATACATAGATAATATAGCTTGTGTACTTTTTTTTTTTGGTATGCTGTGCAGTGGGCTCAGATTTTATTTTCCATGTGAATATCTTGTTACCATAGTACCATTTGTTAGAGGTTTTGTTGTTTTGTTTTTTGGACTGCATGGGCCAAAAGTCAGGTATTGTACCTGACTTGTATACATTTTGAAAATAGTATTTATTCTAATTTATCTTGGCCGTAGGATTGGATATAAATTGAGTGTGTACTACCCTTATTTAAGTATGTTTCTATTTAGCCCTCTTCTAATATGTTTTATTTTCATTTAACTAAGATGTGTGTTAGCTTTCTAAATGGCCCCAGATACCTCTCTCTTTGCCTCCATTTTGTAGTGCTTAATTGGCTGGTCCTTTCTACTCTCTTGGCTTTATAGGAATTATAAGTTTAAAAAGAAGCATATAGTATGAAGTGTTTTGAGAAAATAAACTTACAAATACCCTTTATAATCTCCCATTGAACCCATTTTAAGAACCACAAAAGGGGAAAGTTCACAGAAAAGCAGTAAGATACACTGAGGTGTACTGTTACAGCTTTAGTATATTATGGGTAACGTGTAAATCATTAGATGTTGCCTCACCTGAACATGTTAGTTGCCCCTAAATAGGGATTTATTATTGAGAATTAACTCTTTATTTTCAGAGAAATGGAATGCTCGAATTACTGATCTACGTAAGCAAGTTGAAGAGTTGTTTGAAAGAAAATACGGTATGTCTGAACTCAAAAACTCATTGAATGCTTTACTTATCTGTAAGCTTTTTCACAATGTTACTGTTCGTTGTGGTTATCGCCTCTTCACAGGAGACCTTCCTCCTAGGTTGGTAAGGGCACCCCAGTGCATGTGCATGACCCAGCATTAGCTCCCTTGCCCCAGGCAGCACAATGTGCCTACTCCCACAGCACTCACCTTCTCTATAAGAAGGGCAGGTTCTGGGATGTTAAGTTCCTCAGGTCAGGATTAGACAGACCTGGCCAGACATCCTTGCTCTCCATTAACTCTGCTCCTCCTCCAAGCTGAATAAGGTTTGATTCCACCCTGGAAGCACAGGCTGGTTAAGGGTGAGGGAGGGATCAGATAGGGCTCTATGAGTTCAATGGGTCCTTTTCCTGATTCAGCAGTTGCCTTGTTACTGCAGTCGTTTAACTATTTTCTGGAGTTTTGCTGTTTGTTCAAAGCTTTTGTAAGGGAACAAAGTTCTGAGGTGTCTCTCTGCCATTTTGATGGAGAGGGGTTGCTAAATTTTTATTAATTATAAACGTGCCTGTGTTGTTTCTAAATCTAACTGATGCTTTTTAAAGACCTTTTTAGTACGAAAGTTTCCTAACAAAACAAAAGTAGAGAATGCTGAGAAACCTTCTATGTACCTTTCATCTTGGTTCAGCAGTGTTAACATTTTGCTCCACTTCTCTTTTTTGGGGGTGGGGGGGTGGGATTAGGAGGGTTACTGAATAAAACTTTACTGTGTGAGAAGAATTAATTTAATTAACTTAGTTTTCTTTTATCTAAAGTTTTCCACCTTTCAAATCCTCTCTACCCTCTAAAGCAGTGTCCGTCTCTAACACTGGCAATGATAAAACCCCACCTCTTTTTGATGCAAGAATATTTTAAAACTTAGATAACTGAGACATTGTCATTTCAACTCTAAAAGCATGTACCTCAAATTGTGGAGTGAAGTGAGGGGAAGGTATATAACTCCGGGCCATTAACACATCCTCCCAAATTATATTTATTACTCAGTGCATATTTAAATTTCTCTATTGTGGAAAAATAAAGAGACTTTGCATTTTGTATTTTTAAAAATCATCAAATCCATTCATTTAATTTATTATGACTTCCCATGTCTTAACTTCTGAATTTTTGAATTATTTTGCTTTTTTTCAATATATCTTAGAATATTTCCAGTTCAGGGAAATCTGATTCTGTTAATTTTTTTAAAAAAAGCTTTTGTAAGTGTAATAATAATTTCACTTTTTTTTGTATTTTATAAATACTACTTGCCATCCTTTGTGTACTTTATATTTAGTAGCTGATATTAACTGATGTTTTTCTGGTTCTTTGGTGGTTCAGAGTTCAATAGAAAATAATAATAATAATAGATTATTTCATTGCCAATAACTGACATCTTTGGCATTTTTCCTTTTAGTTCTTTTGTACTAGTTTTCTTCTGATTCATTTATAGCTATAGAAGTAAAGATACAATGATAAATTTTACAGGGTAATTTATAATCAGATACTATGTTATATAAACTTTTAAAACTCCTTATCTTTTAATAGTAATTCTTTTCTCTTTTTATCCCAAAGCTCAAGCTATAAAAGCCAAAGGTCCTGTGACGATCCCGTATCCCCTTTTCCAGTCACATGTTGAAGATCTTTATGTAGAAGGACTTCCTGAAGGAATTCCTTTTAGACGGCCCTCTACTTACGGAATTCCTCGCCTGGAGAGGATATTACTTGCAAAGGAAAGGATTCGTTTTGTGATTAAGAAGTAAGAGTCTTGGATACTTATTAGAATCTAATGTTTGTTCTTTAAATAGTGCATCTTTTTAATTGTTGGTACATATTCATTAACCATTAGGCCTAAATTTAAGATAATTTGGCTTTTGTTTATTTTTATTTTCTACTTTTTTAAGTGTCTTTTTATAAGATTGTGCCAGTTCTGTCAGGCTGGACTTTGAAAATGATGATTAGAGAATTTTCATATTTCTGCTCAGTATGCCAAAGAAAGTACATTGTCAACATCTTTTTTTCAGGTCTAAAATTTTTAAAGCATATGTGAGAATATATGATTATAAAATTAAAAATATAGGGCGGCTGCCGTGGCTTAGCAGGCAGAGCTCCGACCTGCCGTGCTGGAGGTCTGGAGTTCGATCCCTGGTGCCTCCTGCCCATATGCAAACTAAAAAAAAAAAAAAAAATTAAAAATATATGAAACAATGGAAGAACAGAAAGAAAAACTAAGCAGAATACTGTAAATTCCTTGGTATTGACTTAAAAGGTATAGCACAGAATTTAAACAAAGTAACAGTTGGAGTTAGAATTAAAAGTGGAAATGCTGGGGCTGCATGTGTCTTTGGACTGGAGCGCCCCCCAAGAAGTACCCGCTGTCATCATCACGGCCGCTCCCGCTGGAGCGCCGAGGCCCACCAGGACACGGGGACGTCACCATTTGTAAAACATCAAAGGAAAAAGGTACAGGACGGGAAAAAAAAGTTATTCACCCGTATAGTAGAAAAGCAGCTCAAATTAAAAGAGAGGCTCACAAACAAGAAAAAAAGGAAAAATTTAAGAACGAAAAGGCCTTGTGTCTCAACATTATTGGTGAAAAACTACAATGGTTTCACAGTCACCTTGATCTCCAAAAAGTACAATATTCAAAGAAAGATGCTTGCAAATTAATTGAAAGGTATTTAAATTGATTCAGCAATGAACTGGAGCAGATTGAGTTACATAACAGCATCAAAGACAGACAGGGAAGGAGGCACCACTCCTGGAAGGCAGTCATCAAACAGAGGATGGCTCGTGAATGGTAACAGGATGAAGGATATGGTTTTGAGATCCCAGACATTGTAAATGCAAGTAATCTGAAAACTTTTAGGGAATGGGATACTGATCTGAAGAACTGATCTGAAGAAATTGCCAAACATTAAAATGAGAAAAATCTGTGCTAATGATGCAGCTCCCAAGAAGTACAAGAGGAAAAATATTACAACTATAGATAAAAGATTTAGAGGAATTGCAGCTAAAAGGTGAAACAAACTCAGATGAGGAAATGACTACAGTGGCCTAATGGTCTTTGAGTTTAAAATTAATAATTTAAGAGCTTCAGGTTATACTCACTGAAGATTTTAAACATTGCCTGGCTACAGGAATTTGCTTTAGATCGTTCTCTTACATGAAAATAATCCCATTTTTTGTTTGAAAAATGATGTTATGGGGCAGTCCATGGTGGCTCAGTGGCACTCTCCTGCCATGCTAGAGGCCCAGGTTTTATTCCCAGTGCCTGGCCATGTATTAAAAAAAAAAAAAACAGCTCCCAGAACAAAGATCTGGAGCCATTAAAAATGATGTTATGGTTTTCACTTAAAAAACAAGATTGCTTTATCATTTATACTATCATGCTAAGGTGGATATGAAGTGATCTGCAAAACACATTTAACTTGAATTTCCAGGACGATGTGATATGAATGAGGACAAAATGTTTTAATTCTTTACCTCATGTTTACTGACAACTGCCTAATTTCACAGTTTGGGGCATGGAAGGCATTCTCTTTCTAAAAGGGTCCTGTGGATACTTCTCCAGCTGTTTTGATGGCAAACCTGTCTTTCAGATAGAGTCACACTAATCCTATTAAATATCAAACCCATTTTCTTTTGTTATAAAATAGAGAAAAATGTGATGTGGAATTCTTATAATAAGGTTGATGGATTTTATGTTAAATCATATTTGCCATCCTCTGAGCCAGAGTTTATTGGTTAAAAAAAAATCATTTTGTATCCCATACGTAATCTCTTATCTTCTGTGCCTGTTTGAAAGGATATATGTACCCTAGAAAAGCCATGTTTTAATCCTAATCCCATTTTGTGAGAGCAGTGGTTTCTTCTAATCCCTGTTTAGCACTATAGGCTGGAAACTTGATTAAGTTATCTCCACAGAGATGTAACTCATTGAATTGTGGTTATTAAACTTGATTACATAGAGACATCTACACCCATTCTATGTGGGGTCTTGATTAGTTTACTGGAATCCGATAAAAGAGAAACATTTTGGAGAAAATAAGAGCTTCTGAGAGACCAGAACGAAGTAGCCACGAGAAGCAGAGGGTCCACCAGCTGGTGACCTTTGGAGATGAAGAAGGAACTTGCCTCCCGGAGAGCTTCATGAAACAGCAAGCCAGGAGAAGAAGCTAGCAGAAGATGCTGTATTCACCACGTACCCTTCCAGATGAGAGAGGACCCTGACTGTGTTTGACATGTGCCCTCTCACTTGAGAGAAAAACCCTGAACTTCATCGGCCTTCTTGAACCAAGGTATCTTTCCCTGGATGCCTTAGGTTGGACGTTTCTATAGATTTGTTTTAATTGGGACATTTCCTCAGCCTTAGAACTGTAAACTAGCAATTTATTAAATTCCCCTTGTTAAAAGCCATTCCATTTCTGATACATTACATTCCGGCAGCTAGTAAACTAGAACATCTTCTAAGGAGATAATTTCAGGATAGATCCTTTTGATTATATATTGTTTTCTGCTTCCTCATTTTGAAAAATAGGTTTTGTTTGTGGAAACATAGCAAAAATGGTCATCATAAATGACCTGTATCTTTAATGGTAGAGTTTTGTTTTTTCCTCCAAGAGGTAGGTTAAGGTGACATACAAGTTAGTGTTTCAAGTGTCAAGAAAAAACATGAATGTGATAGAATGTTCTTCCTAGAGCTCATTAAATGCAACATATCTTTTAGTCTGTTTTCTGAAAGAACAATCGAATCATATTTGAGTATTTTCAAGAGAAGAGAAAACTTGTATGACGTTAACTAGATGTCAACTAAGTCTTTATTAACAGTCTAAAGTGTTAAAACTTTTATTTATGAAAAATAAAATTTATTTACACATAAAAAAAGTGGAAATGTTTGTCTCAGTTGGAAGCCACATGACACATTTTTATATTTTTTCCTAAGTTACAATAAAAGGTTTTTAAAAAATCTGTTTTAAAAGCAGATTTCAGTTAAAATAGATATTTGCAAATATCCTATTATTTCTGTAAAACAAGAACTTGGAGGGTAGATGGACAGAGAATTAGAAAATATGTTAACTATATTTTTTTAACTTTTTTTATTGTATAGTATAGCATATATACAAAGCAAAGAAATAAAAAAGCAGTGGTTTTCAAGCACTCTTCAACAAGTAGTGACAGGACAGATTCCACAGTTTGTCATGGGTTACCATACGATTCTCTCATATTTTTCCTTCTAGCTGCTTGAGAATATAGGAGGCTAGAAGGCTTAAACTTTTTATATCATCACAGTTGACCTTTTTTCCTTCTTTTTGTAAAAAAATAACATATGTACAAAAAAAGCTAGAAATTTCCAAGCACGGCACCACAATTAATTGTAGATTATATTTCAGAGTTTGACATGGGTTACAATTTCACAATTTTAGGTTTTTACTTTAATATTGGAGACTAAGTTTAATGATTCAGCATTTATATTCATTTGTTAAATCTTATCTTCTCTGTATAACTCCACCATCACTTTTGATCTTTCCATCCCTCTCTTTAAAGGTGTTTGGGCTATGGCAATTTAAAATTTTTCATATTGGGAGGGTCTAATATGGGATAGTGAGATGGAACTAGCTGATGTTCTAGGGAGGTTCGACTTGGTTTCAGGACTTATCTGGACCAGGGACACATCTGGAGGTTGTAGGTTTCTGGAACCCTAGTGCCTGGAACCCTTGTGTAATCTTATATATTGCCCTAGGTATTCTTTAGGATTCGCTGGAATGTTCCTGATTGGAGATTGGCAGGTTATGATAGGTAGCATTGTCTACCTGAAGCTTGCATAAGAGCAACCTCCAGAGTAGCCTCTTGACTCTATTTGAACTCTCTCAGCCACTGATACTTTCTTTATTTAACATACAACGTGAAAATTCTTAATATATGAACATTCCGTATTTGGTATGTAATCAACGGCTCACAATATCATCACATAGTTGTACATTCATCACTATGATCATTTCTCAGAACATTTCCATCACTCCAGAAAAAGAAATAAAAAGAAAAAACTCATATATACCATACCCCTTACCCCTCCCTCTCATTGACCACTAAGATTTCCCTCTGCTCAATTTATTTTAACGTTTGTTCCCCGTTATTTATTTTTAGTCCATATTTTTTACTCATCTGTCCATACCGTAGATAAAAGCATCAAAACAAGCTTTTCATAATCACACAGTCACTTTGTGGAAGCTATATCATTATGCAATAAACGTGCCTGCTGGAATACAGCTCTACAATTTCAGACACTTCTTTCTAGCCTTTCTAATACATCTTAAACTAAAAAGGGGTTATCTATATAATGCGTAAGAATAACCTCCAGCATAATCTCTCGACTCTATTTGAAATCTCTCAGCCACTGACACTTAATTTTGTCTCATTTCTCTCTTCACCTTTTCACTCGAGAAGGTTTTCTCTCTTCACCCTTTCACTCGAGAAGGTTTTCTCAGTCCCTTCATGCTGAGTCCCACCCAGCTCATTCTAGGATTCCTGTCCCATGTTGCTAGGGAGGTTTATACCGCTGGGAGTCATGTCCCATGTAGAGGGCGGGGAGGGCAGTGAGTTTGCATGCCGTATTGGCTGAGAGAGAAATAGGTCACATCTGAGCAAGAGAAGAGGTTCTTTGGGGGTGACTCTTAAGTCTAATTTTAAGTAGGCTTAGCCTATCCTTTGCAGGGATGAGTTTCATATGAGCAAACAAAGGCTTATTCTTTTTTAATATTAATTTTAAAATAAAAAATATGTAATAACAAACAAACACAAACATCCTTAACTTATGATCATTCTGTTCTACATATATAATCAGTAATTCACAATATCATCACATAGTTGCATATTCATCATCATGATCATTTCTTAGAACATTTACATTAATTGAGAAAAAGAAAATGACAACAGAAAAATATTCATACATACCATACCCCTTACTCCTCCCTTTCATTGATCACTAGCATTTCAATCTAAATTTATTTTAACATTTGTTACTCCTATTATTTATTTTTGTTCTGTATGTTTCACTCATCTTTTGATAAGGTAGATAAAAGGAGCATCAGACACAAGGTTTTCACAATCACACAGTCACATTGTGAAAGCTGTATCATTATACAGTTATCTTAAGAAACCTGGCTACTGGAACACAGCTCTACATTTTCAGGCAATTCCTTCCAGCCTCCCCAGTACATCTTAACTTAAAAAGGTCATATCTATTTAATGCGTAAGAATAACCTCTAGGATAACCTCTTGACTCTATTTGGAATCTCTCAGCCATTGACACTTTATTTTGTCTCATTTCACTCTTCTCCCTTTTGGCCAAGAAGATTTTCTCAGTCCTTTGATGCTGAGTCTCAGCTCATTCTAGGATTTCTTTCCCACATTGCCTGGAAGGTCCACACCCTCGGGAGTCATGTCCCATGCAGAGGGTCAAGGCAGTGAGTTAGCTTGTAGTGTTTGAGAGAGAGATGCCACATCTGAGCAACAAAAGAGGTTCTCTTGGGGGTGACTCTTAGGCCTAATTTTAAGTAGGCTTGACCTATCCTTTGTGGGGTTAAGTTTCATGTGAACAACCCCCAAGATTGGTGGTTCAGCTTATTGCTTTGGTTGTCCCTACTGCTTGTGAGAATATCAAGAATTCTCCACATGGGGAAGTTGAATTTTCCCCCATTCTCACCATTACCCAAAGGGGACTTTGCAAATACTTTTTTATTCACTGTTCAAATCACTCTGGAATTTATCGGGGCATCACTCTGGACATACCAACAAAATCTCATGTCGTACTCAAGGTTCCACGTACTTATGGTGTTCAATTAAGCTGTCTACATAAGTTATACTAGGAAATGTACTAGTCAAAATATAAATTTTGTACCAAATAAACATTTTTTGCTTTAGTGTCACACTTAAGTTAAAATTGTAAAATATTAATTACCATCTATTTTCAGCACCCTACAGTAATGACAATCCTTTGTTCTTCCTCATGCAAAAAACGTTTTTAAAATCTGTACGTTTAGTCACTATCGTTATACACGCTAAGCATTCCTAGATTATAGCATCTCAATCTTTATTATCTAACTTTCTTTCTGATTTCATTTGTGACCCCAGCCCTCCTCCCTCTATCATTCTCACATTCAGTTTCATTCAGTGTTTTAACGTAAGTGTATTACAGTTAGGTAGTATTGTGCTATCCATTTCTGAGCTTTTACAGTCAGTCTGTTGCACAATCCCTTCAGCTCTAATTACCCAGTATCTTATCCTATTTCTATCTCTGTTACCAATGAAATTCTCCAAGTTTATTCAGTAGTGTAAGTTCATATCATTGAGACCAAACAGTATTTTTCCTTTTGTTTCTGGCTAATCTCACTCAGCACAACGTCCTTATGGTCCATCCATGTTGTTACATACTTCATAACTTTATTCTGTCTTACAGCGGCATAATGTATATATCATATGTATATACCACAGTTTGTTTAGCCACTCGACTGTTGATGGACCTTTTGGCTGTTTCCATCTCTTCGCTATTGTAAATAATGCTGCTATAAACATTTGGTGTGCAGATGTCCATTTGTGTCCTTGCTTTCTTGTCCTCTGAGTAGATATCTAACAGTGGTATTGCCGGGTCATATGGCAGTTCTATATTTAGCTTCCTGAGGAACCGCCTTCCACAGCAGTTGTACCATTTGACATTCCCACCAACGGTGGATAGGTGTGCTTCTTTCTCCACATCCTCTCCAGCACTTGTCGTTTTCTGTTTTTTTGATAATGGCCATTCTGGTAGGTGTGAGATGATATCTCAATGTGGTTTTGATTTTCATTTCCCTTATAGCCAGGGAAGTTGAGCATCTTTTCATGTGAAAGGCTTATTCTTCAAGCAGGTTCAGGCAAGAGAAAGGGATCAGTATAATAGGTTTTTAAAGCTTTCAGAACCTTCCCCCCAGGCAGTGGGGATTGGCTCACGTTCCTGAAATACCTGATTTTCATTTTAGATATAGCACTTGAGTGTTATATCTTTGAGGTATAAATAGTGAACAGAGT